>CAJQUW010013838.1:0-82820 GCA_907163375.1 Prostheceraeus crozeri | reverse complement strand
TCCGAGCGTGACTGCCCCTTCGGCTAGCAGCCGCCTCTACTTGATTCGGGCCCTCGCTGCCCTCACCATGTACCCTACTCGGCGCGCCTCTGCCGGCCGCTCTGCATAGCTAACCCTCTCACTTTGGAGGCCCATCTTGGCGCGCGGCCCTCTGGCCCCGTTGCTGAAGCCCGCGAGACGCCCTGCCGGTCCCGTGGGCCATCCCTCTCTCTCTCTCCCCTCTTCCGGCTTCCTCCTCCCCACTTCAGCCTGCCCTTCTCTAACCTCCGCCATCTCATCTGTCATAAGACCCCCACAGTATCCTGCAACTTCCCCTGCCATCTTACGCCTGCCCCTGCCTATTATTCAACACACCTCTCCGGCTGCTGCCTCACCCTCTCCTGTCCTCCCTGAACTCGCTATCTCCTGCAGCGAATCGCGGCGTCCCGTTAGCGGCCCGGGCCTCCTCCGCCTAGAGGCCGGCTAGCCCGCGCCCCACCCGAAACCTCCGAGCGAGTAGGAACGCCAGCCGATGGCATGCTGCACGGCTATCAGTCCCACGCGGCTGCCGACGCTCGATGCGATCCACGGAGGCCGGGCTCCAGCCGATACACGCCACGGCCCGGCACGTTCCCGGGCAGTCGGCACACGCCTAGGGACTGGACCCACCGTCCGAAACCGTACGCGCAGAGCGCGCAAGGGGAGGCCCGGAGCGCAGAAGGTCGCGACGCGCCGACCCGCGGACGCCGGGCAGGCTAGCGCGAGCATCGCGCGGCGCCGCGAATTCCCCCCTCCTTCCTGACCAAGGGCGCTGCTGACGCGCTAGCATTCGGGGGAGCCCCACGCGAAGGCCCCCCGTCCGGCCGCTCTCTCCGCCCACGCGCGCTCGCGCCGCCGCATCCCAACTTGATCCGCTGAGGTGCGCTCTCACAGCTTTCCCTCAAGCAAGCATGCGAACGAGCCACCAGACCGGCAGCGGGCGCAGTAGGAGAGACGCGAGTACCGACCAGCGCTTAAGGACGGACGGCGCCGGCCGACCCGCCGGCCCTGCGCCGCTGCCCCCGCGGCGGCCTGCCACCCGACGCGAGGCAGCCGCCACCCACCCACAGCAGACCGCCAACCCATCTCCCCGGCAGCAGAGCAACAGAAGACCGGAAACAGCGGTAGGACGGCCGGCACCCGTGAGTGACGGGCGCATCGCGCGCTGTTCTTGTGCGGCTGGCGCGCGGTCCCGCCTGACGCGTTGCGACCTCCTGCAGGCCCCCCCCTCTGCGAAGCGCCCCGCCCCCTAACTCTCGCACCGGCGGCCACCCCTCCCCCCTCTTGCCTCACATACTCGCTCCGGCCCCCGACCGCCGCTCGCCGCTTCGCAGCAGGCCGCCAGCGTGCGGCCGAAGCTCCAGGCACGAACTCCCGAGCCCACTGCCTCGAGCCTGCGCTTGTCTGGCCCGCGCCTACGCCTCCCTCCGTCATGCTACCGATCACCCGGATGACGCCTGCGCCCCTCCACCTGCCCGGCTCACCGACACCCGCGGCCGCGCGGTCAGCACGCCAGGCCCAGCAGCCGTGGGCCCTCGCGAGCCGCCCACCCAAGGCGACGGACACGACGGACCAGGCATCGCTCGCCGCTGCGGCCGGCCCGACCTCGCCTACAGGGATCGCCCCGCCGCTCGCTGGCACCACGGCTAGCATAAGGACTGCCCCAGAGCGCTCGCCGCGTACCGGTACCGCGCGCCCCCAGGAGGCGCTCCGGCACGCCTCGCCCGGCCATGACGCCCGCCCGCAAGGAAATAGTACCGCTATGAGCACACCGGCGGACTAGCCCCCCGCTCAAGACCGCCAGGGAGACGAGTCATCCATGCCGATCCAGCACCGTCTACGCCGCCGGCCCATTGCACAGGCTCCCTCCTCGTTTCCTGTCTCCTTCCCCCCACTGCCTCTGCCGCCCCGGTAGGGCCGCTCTCCCCCGACGTCTTCCCCCTCCGCGCGCCTCCCGCGAGCGGGCGCGGTACGCCGCAGCAGGCCACCGAACGGACTCCGCCGGCCACGGCACTACGAACCCCCCGATACGGCCGCCAGACGGCGAAGGCTCACGGAGCGCCGATCATCAAGGACTGGCCGACGGGCTCGTCTCCGCACGACAGCAGGTCAGAAGAGCGCAGACTGACGCCTCGTGAGCTCGGCCGCGTGACCTGCGCATATCGGCAGCGCATTATATCACGTGTGATGCGCTGCACGCGCCCTACGCGCCCCGACCAGCGGCGTGGCCTCCGCCAGCGCTAGCCGGCGAGGGCGCTCCGGCTTCCCCTGCTCCTCCCCGGCCAGCCCCTTCCGCTCTGCGGCTCCAACGCGCGTTTATACCGGGCGCTGCGCCGCCTCCACCCCATGCTCCCCGTCCCCGCAGGCCCCCCTGCCGCTCCTCTCCAGCGAGCGATCCACGTTAGAATGCCCGGTATCGCAGAGCAGATAAGCAGGAGTGAGGCAAGGCCGCCGGCAAGGCCAGGCCCCCGCGGCCCGCCAGAGGCTCGGACCCGTTGCTGCCCGCCTGGACATCCCTGCGCGGCGCGTCTCTCTCGGGCCCTCCCGCGCTCTCACGACAACCGCCGCGCTTTATGAGCCGGCGGCGGGTAGAGGCGCCCACGAGGACGGCAGCCATGACAGGGAGGACACGTTAAGTCCGCGGCATTCAGCGACAGACGGCCCACCCCGACCCCGTCCAAGCAGGGCACGGCCGCTGAACCAGACTATGCCCTACCCCCCCCCTCCTCCTACGCTAACCATTCCCTCCGCTGCAAGGGCGAAACCGAGCAGTCGATCCTATCCCCGCGTCCCCCCTTCGGCCCCACCGCTTGCAGAGGGGAGACCCGGTGGGGCAGCCCTCGTGCCGCAACCGACCGCGCACGACCGCCTCAGGATTCGACAAGCATGACTCTGCCTGACAGCTCCGGGTAACTTCCTCCCTTCCCTTCCGAGGCCCGCTATCCGCCAACGCTGGAACGCGTTGCTGCCGACCCATCCCTGGCCTGTAGACGCGCAGCCTCGGCAAGAAGCGCCAGGCTTCCACACAGAGTCTAACTCGCCGCCATACGGGATCCCTGCTGCAACGCGCGCGCTCAGCGCCGTACTATCCGGGCCGCTCGGCGGCTCGGAGGCCGGCGCTGCGGTCGGACACCTGCGGACGTACCGATCAGACCGGGCTCATGACGCCGTCGTCCTGCGCGCTCTTCACACCCTGATCCACCTCATGACCCGCTTCGTTACCTCCCCGCACCTCCTGGCCTCTCCCGCCCGCGTCCCGCCTGCGCTAACTTCCATACCTCCTCGCTAACCTGCTCCTCTCCCCCGTTCCTATCTATCGCCTTCTCCGATTCTGCGCCTTGGACTTCTCATTCTTCCGAGCCCCGAACCTTGGCTCAGACGGCGGAGGACAGCCCGCGGAGTACGTCGCCCCCCCCGACACGGCGACAGCGGGAGAGTACCGAGCGGAGTCCACCCACAGGCCGGCGCTCCGCGGCTAAGTTTAAGGAGCCACCCCGGAAAAGCACACTAAGGACCGAGAGAGTCGGCAGTCGCCGAAGTGCTCAGTCCGGGAGGCTTCGGCATAGAGAAGACCCCTCCCCGCACACCCAACCTGGCAATCCCTTCAACCCCCACGAGAGCCAGCGCGCGCCGGCTACAATAGCGAGGAAGATAGCAGACCAGCGGCACAGGATCCGGGCCGATCCCACTGACCGATAGTAGTCAGGGGGTGAGTGGTGTTGCTCGGCTCTCCAAGAAGCCGAGAGGGATCCGCATCTCCAAAGCTCACCGTCTGCCCGGACTTCCGCGCACTCGAGAACGGACGCCCCAGACACACGGCAGAAGGGTGCCGTACCCGCCCGCGACACTAGCGAGAGCCCGGCCGCACGAGGGAGCATCCTCGGCCCCGCACGGGGTCACCGATACGAACGATTAACGCGCAGCTGCAGAGCGTCGCGGTACCACCATCGACCCACGACCGCGGCGGAGACCGCCAGCGACTCCCGCCACCCCCGCACACGGCCGGCATGACCTCGCCTTCGAGAGCGAAGCTAGCGGCGAGACGTACCAGATACACCCCTGCGACCCATCGCCCACACGGGAGCCCCCCGAAAGCAACAGCCGCCACCAAGAGCCGTAGGGCGCAGAGTGTCCTCCTTGGTCGGCTAGGCAGAGAGCGACGTAAGGGAAGTGGAGCGCCGCGAGTACCACGCCGGGGACCACCGCTCCCGGCCGGCAAAGGCGGAAGAAGCCGCAGACTAGCGAGCTCCGTCGGTGCGCAGTCCGTCACTATAAAGGGCCCCGGAGCCTACCGCGCCCCACACAGTGTAAAGAGCGCAAGCGAGGTTAGGAGGGCCCACTAAGCTAGGAAGGAAGAGGACAGTCGCACGAGCGAATACGGATTAGTCGCGTTCCAGCACCGCCGCTACACGGTCAACACTCGGCGCCCGACCGCCGACCCTGCCGCCTGCGCCGTCAGGGCGCCACGCGCCCCGCCCGCGCTAGCACCGAGCTCAGCCGAGCGACCGCCCAGAGGCCACGGCAGCAGCCATACGCTCGGAGTCGGCCGACAACGCACCCAAGCTAAGGCGCCAGACAGCCAGCAGCGGAGGCCCTGGACTAACGGCGGCCCAGGGTGTAAGCGACAGTCGCAAGAGCACCGCCCTCGGCGTACTGCTGCACGTCGCCAGCAGCAGCCCCGGACCCCCCCGCATCCACGCTGACGTCTCCCGCCGCGCTTAGCGCCCTCCTTCCCGCCCTCCCTTCGCTCGCGCTGCGCTCCCTCGCCCTGTTCATCCCTCCTCCCTCCCCTCCCTCTACACCTTTACCTTTCTCCTTGCTCTCTGCCCCTCGCTCTGCTTCCCCCCCCCCTGCGTGTCTAAGACTTCTCCCCTCTCATGGGTCACCCCCGCGCTTCCACCGGCCCGCGCCCAATCCCCGAGCGGAGCATCGGACGCATGGCACCGCGCTATCCCCCCTCGGCATCCTCGCGGAGAGAGGCGCGCAATACGCCGCGCCGCAGCCCTGTTCCAGCCGCACGGGATCGCAATTGCCAGCCAGGCCAAACACGCCAGTCGCCTTCACCGCCCGGCGCCGGAGCAGCCATGGCCCGAGGCCCAGCGAGAGTCGCACAGCGAGACCAAGCAAAGGAGAGGGAGCTTAGGTGAATAAAGACGGAGTGTAGCCGGATAAAGAGCATCCCACACAGAGCAAGGAGGGAACAACCTAACGGGAGGAAGCGCGGATAAAGGAGCGCAAGGAAGGAGAGTCGAATAGCAGCTAGTCCAACGAGGAAGAACAGACCCCACACAATCAGCTGCAGGAGCAGAAGTCGCCGGTTAGTCACGAGATCGTCGGGGCGGAGCGGCCCGCCTCAAAACGAGGCAACACAGAGCGCGAGCCAGGGCCTCCCGCCCATCTCTCCACGGAGGTCGGCCCTGCTTCCGCAGTCCACGCCACCTCCTACCCTCCAGACTTAATGACTTCCGCTGCCTCTCTCCACTCCCCTTCGATCACTCTGCCCTAGGGCGACATCACCCCGGCAGGATAACGCCACTTCACCTATCACTCTCCAGTCCGAGGGCACCTTAACAACCTGGCCGCCACAGGCCTGGCTGCTGCTCTCTCCCCCATCCCTTCCTCCAGCTTCTCAATCTCACACGACGCCCACCCTCGCATCCGGAATGCCCCCCATACCCGTCGCCTACTCATTCTCCTCTCCCTCCTCCTCCCTCTAGCTGCTCTCTCCTCCTACGCCTTTATCTTCTCTCGGCTTCCTGCTGCCGCGTCCCTGGGCGTCTCTGTCTCTTGACCTCGCAGTACGGCCAGCCTGGCTGACTGACTCCTGCCGGCACAGTGTTGCTCCCGGCCCAGCTCAGCGCGTGAGACCAGAGTAAGACGCGGCGGCGTGCGATGCCCGCCTAACCAACGTATCCGCCGCGCACCCTGGTCGCGGGCCCGGGCTCCAGTGAACGCTGCGAGAGGGACAAACGTCCCGCGCAGCTCCCCTGCCCTACGGCCCACCTAGACTCTGCTCGCCTCTACTCATTAGGCCGCTTCGCCTTTCTACTCTCTCCTCTCTCTGCCTTCTGCCCTTCCGCTTTCTCTCTCACCTGCCCTCCCTCACTAGCTGCCTCCCTCTCTGAACCCTACCTCTCTCACTTTCTACTCGCTATCCCTACTGCCGGTTCACCTGCTTGCCTGCTCTAGCCCGCGGCCTCTCCTCCCTCCTCCCCTCCGGTCTTCTGTCCGCTGCGGGCAGCGCCTCGAACGGCCCCGTCAGACTGCGGTCGTGCCCTCTCCCCGGCTCGCCCCGCCTCGACCTGGGATGCACAGGCATCTCGTGACGCTGCCGAATCCGCCGCGTCTCTATGTCGCGCCGGCCACGGGCTGCTCCGCTTCGCTCTGGCCTACTGCCTCTCTGCCCCTGCCCTTAATTCCCATAGGCCTCTACCCCGCGCCTCCGGCTGCCGACCCCCGTCCATGAGTACCGTGACCGCCCCCCGCCCCACAGGCCGAGCCTTCTCGCGTAGCCGCGCCTTTTCTCGGGGACCCTAAATGCCACTCTATTTCTTCTCACCCACTTTTCTTCCCATCTCTGCTCTGTCTGTACCCCTTCCCCTCTTGCCTTCCTGAGAGCCTCCCACTCCCTACTCCCCCTCGCCTCTTGTGTCCTCGCTCCTTGCCTGCTAACCAGTCCGCCTGCCCCCTGCCGCCCTCCTGCCGTGAGAGTTCCCGATGCCTATGGGTGCTTGTCGCTATCCTGCGCCGGCCGCCCCGACGTTTGATCCCCTGCCGACACGGTCGCCGCCCTCCTCTCTCCGCACTTCTCGCGGGCCGTCTGCCGCTTCTTAGCCCAGCCGAAGAGGCCGTTCCCTCGACCTGTCAGCCCTCGCCGCACCGGAGCACGTCTATCCCTGACGCGCGCCCTGCACCTACAGGCGCGCATGCCCCTCCTCTGTCGCGCTCCTCGCCGCGCCCGTCTACTTGCTTCTTCCTCCTCTCTTCGCCGCCATAACTCCCACGGCCTGCTTGCGCGCTGTCTCCCTACTCTCGGTTGCTTTCCGCGGTGGCCCCGGCACACACGCGGCCCGCTGGTTGCTCCCCGCGACCTCTAGATCGGCCATTATCGACGAGGCGACTGACCGACTCCGCTGCTTATGGCCCCCACGGGCCGCCTTCTCCGTCTCGAGATGGATGCACCCTGCTAGCCGCTCCCTGCCACAGTGTTAACACTCCCTGCGCCTGCGGCTGACCTGGCTCATCTCATCTACTCCTCTTGCTCTCGCGCTGGCTGCCCTTTGCTGCCTTTCCTATTCTGGCGCCCTCCGACTTACAATCCCTGCGCCTTCGGCCCTTAAGGTCCCTCCCTCTGCCCTTCCCTGGTATGCGCCGGCGCTGCCGCTCCGCGTACCGGCCACGAAGCGCTTCCGAGCTGCCGCGCAGGACGGCGCTCCGCGAGCACCGGCTACACGGTAAGCGCGGGGGGGGGCCCCCGCGGACGGCGATATAGCTAGGCTGCGCGATCGCCGCAGGGGAACCGGACGCCGCACAGAGCAGACCAGGCGGGTGCTATACAAAGATCAGAGCCAAAGAAAGGCCGAAAGGTAGCACTCCGCGCCAAGTAGCCGCCCGACGCCCCGCAGCGCAGGGCCGAGACCGAGTCGACCCCGGCTTCTGCTGCCGCGCCGGCTGTGCTACGCCGCCGGCCGCGATCGGATTCGGCGCGGCCGGGTCTGATCGCCGCGGGCGTAGCGCGTCGCGGCGGGGCGGCGCGCGGCTCTCCTTTCAGCGCCTAGTCGCTTACGATGCCGCTCCCCTCCAGCCCCCTACCCGCCGGCGACCGGGGCCCCCCAGGCTTGCGGAATGCCCAGTTGCCTCGTGACGGAGCGGCTTGACACGAACTAGCGGCAGCCTTCTTCTTCTCCCGCGACCCTGACTCGGGACGACCTCGCCTAGCATATGCGCACGCCTTAGGCAAACAAGTCAGCCCGGATGCACCTTAGAGCACGTCACTTCCCTCTGCCCTTAGGCGGCATCTGAATGCTCGCCCTCCGACAATTGCCTCTTTCGCACCACCGTCGGGGGAAATATAACTGCACGAGGGAATTGAGATGCGGCAAGCGTGCGCTTAGGCAATCGCACGGAGCGAGGGTAGGCATAAGGGACCCATGGCTACGTAGCAGGCCTCTAAGCACGGCCTCCGGCTTTACTGCCGACTACTACGGTCAGCTACGAGCTCGCAGAGCCGCTGCTGACTGCGGGGGACGTTGTCGGACAGCATGTCTGTCAGGCTTTTCACTGGCCGTCTTGCGGCCGGACCCTGCGTCTTGCCTATTTCGAGATTCTCCTTCTATACTGGTCTGATCGGCCTTCGCACACCACGGCAAGAGAGAGCTCTTTCCCGAACGAACCTCTATCTCGTGTCGTCGGCTGATCAGGGCCGGAGCTAGGCCACTGAGATCCTTCGTACGCTAGGCGGCGTGGCCAGAGGGCACGCTCGCGGAACGTCAACGGCGAGTCGCTGGAACAAGGCCGCCACTCCCTGCCCCTCCGCCCGCTCCGTCTAAGACAAGAAACGTCGAGGGGCGCTGGCGTTATGCGATTCCTACACCCTCCTGCTCTCTTCTACTGCCTTGCTTCTTGCTCGATCTGCCAAGACCCTGTAAATGCCGTGCTCGTCTGACTGCTCTCCCTTCGTCCGCTCCACCTCTGCATCTCCTTTCCGGGCTCATTCCTCCACTCCCTGCTCTTACTTTCCCTTCCCTCTCCTCTGCTCTTCCTTCTCTCTTCTCCTTACTTCTACCCTCATACCTCTCTCCCCTCCTGATCCTCCTCCCTCCCCCCCTCTGCCTCTGCCGCCATGTCGCACGGTCCTGCGCCAGGTCCTCCCGTTTGTCGGAGTCAATCCCATAACTCCTCAATCTCTCCTTTAATACATCCTTGAAACGCTTCATCGGCCTTCCCACTGCTCGGCTCCTGTCATTAGCCCTGAGTAGAGCACTTGCTTCGGAAGCGTGGATTCTTTCATTCTGGCCACGTGGCCTGCCCATCGCAACCGGCGTTTGACAATTGTGATGTTTATCTGTACTAAATATACGAGTATATGTTATCATGGATTGTAAACATTTGAATATGTGTTTCAATAGAAAAGTGAGCTTTCGGACTGGACTCCTGACTTCTGTATATTTCAACATGTACCTTTTATAGAAGAGTCACAGTGGCGTCAGTAGTAAGGAAGTGACAAACACCAGATAGCGCAAGATGGCCGCCATCGCTGACTCCCCCCCCCTCTGGAACGGCAGAGTGTCGTGGTCGGCCGCCGTGGTGCTTTGGGTCTGAGTGTCGTGGTGGACTTGGGCGACCGCCAGGATTAGTCTTGAGGCTATAGTGTGTGATGTTTTTCGTGCTGAATGTTGGGTTGTAAAATGGGTTGTTTCGAGTGGAAGGAGTGGTTGGATGAGAAAACGGAGGTCGGATTCGTGTTCAGCGTGAAATTCTGCATCGGTAGGGTGAGTTTCAAGGCAATCGGTGAGAAAAAATTTTCAACATTTTTCGAAAAACGACAGAGTTAGAATTTGGGACGTTTTGGTGTGTAGCGTCCAAACGAAGCATCGGATGAGAAAACGGAGGCCAGATTCGGATTCAGCGTGAAATTCTGCATCGGTATGGTGAGTTTCAAGTCAATCGGAGAGAAAAATTTTCACTGACCTCCCCCCCCCTCTGGACAGCTTGCTTCGATTTTGGCTTCCAGTGGATGGATTTTGTCGTGCGATAGCTCGTTTGAAAGCTAAGAGTGAGACAAATTCAGTGAAAGAATCGGCTTGTTCCTATCTGTCTTCGTTTAGATGTGAGACGCCATTTAAGATTTTGGGACATTGGCGAAAAACGACAGAGTTAGAATTTGGGACGTTTTGGGCTGTAGCTTCAAAACGAAGGCTCGGATGGGAAAACGGATTTCAGATTTGGAATCAGCGTGAAATTCTTTATCTGTATGGTGAGTTTCAAGTCAATCGGAGAGAAAAAATTTTCAACATTTTTCGAAAAAACGACAGAGTTAGAATTTGGGACGTTTTGGTGTGTAGCGCCCAAACGAAGCATCGGATGAGAAAACGGAGGCCAGATTCGGAATCTACGTGAAATTTTGGGTTAGGAAGGATGTTTCCAGCGAAATCGGAGAGAAAAAATTTTCTGCTGACGTCCCCCCCCCCTCTAGACAGCTTGCTCCGATTTTGGCTTCCAGTGGACGGATTTTGTCGTGCGATAGCTCGTTTGAAAGCTAAGAGTGAGACAAATTCAGTGAAACAATCGGCTTGTTCCTATCTGTCTTCGTTCAAAAGTTAGAGCGGTTACAAGATTTTAGGTCGGAGCTCGCTTACCTGAAAAAATCCTAAGTGTCAGAGTGACTTTGTATGGGTAAAATTTTGAAAATTTTCCAAAGTGTGGAATTTCGACCTGGGACCGTCACCAAAACATTTTTCATCAAATTTTGAAATTTCACTGACGTCCCCCCCCCTCTGGACAGCTTGCTTCGATTTTGGCTTCCAGTGGACGGATTTTGTCGTGCGATAGCTCGTTTGAAAGCTAAGAGTGAGACAAATTCAGTGAAACAATCGGCTTGTTCCTATCTGTCTTCGTTCAAAAGTTAGAGCGGTTACAAGATTTTAGGTCGGAGCTCGCTTACCTGAAAAAATCCTAAGTGTCAGAGTGACTTTGTATGGGTAAAAATTTGAAAATTTTCCAAAGTGTGGAATTTCGACCTGGGACCGTCACCAAAACATTTTTCATCAAATTCTGAAATTTCGCTGACGTCCCCCCCCCTCTGGACAGCTTGCTTCGATTTTGGCTTCCAGTGGACGGATTTTGTCGTGCGATAGCTCGTTTGAAAGCTAAGAGTGAGACAAATTCAGTGAAACAATCGGCTTGTTCCTATCTGTCTTCGTTCAAAAGTTAGAGCGGTTACAAGATTTTAGGTCGGAGCTCGCTTACCTGAAAAAATCCTAAGTGTCAGAGTGACTTTGTATGGGTAAAAATTTGAAAATTTTCCAAAGTGTGGAATTTCGACCTGGGACCGTCACCAAAACATTTTTCATCAAATTCTGAAATTTCGCTGACGTCCCCCCCCCCTCTGGACAGCTTGCTTCGATTTTGGCTTCCAGTGGACGGATTTTGTCGTGCGATAGCTTGTTTGAAAGCTAAGAGTGAGACAAATTCAGTGAAACAATCGGCTTGTTCCTATCTGTCTTCGTTTAGATGTGAGACGCCATTTAAGATTTTGGGACATTGGTGAAAAACGACAGAGTTAGAATTTGGGACGTTTTGGGCTCTAGCTTCAAAACGAAGCATCGGATTGGAAAACGGAGGCCAGATTTGGAATCAGCGTGAAATTCTTTATATGTATGGTGAGTTTCAAGTCAATCGGAGAGTTTCAAGTCAATCGGCGAGAAAAATGTTCAACATTTTTTCGGAAAAACGACAGAGTTAGAATTTTTGCGATGGCTGCCTACTGTAGAGCCAAAACGAAGCATCGGATGGGAAAACGGAGGCCAGATTCGGATTCAGCGTCAAATTCTACATGGAAATGGTGTATTTCCAGCTCAATCGGAGCACTAGAACCGGAGATAGACGGGTTTTTTAGTGTTTGGATGATGGGTGTTACGTCATCAGCTGATCGCCACACACTATATAAGCTGGGAACCGAGAGAGACTTGTCATTAATACGAGAGATAGTCAACGGTAAGTCGTCTCTCTGAGCTCCGATGATAGCTTCGGACATTCCAAATCCCGAGTTTCTGTAAGAAACCGACTTAGAAAATTTCATTGCTGATATCAGCTAAGGCGTTAGACTTAGAGGTTAGCCAGGAGATGGCCTTCGTCTCCAGGCCATAAAAGACTCCAAAACTTTAAAGGCTTGTAACTTTGCTTCTACAAGTCCGTTTGACTTGATTCAAAAAAGGTTCGGTCGCTATTGACCTGCCCTAAGTGATAAACTACTTATAAAATTTCATAAGTAGTGCTAAAAAATTGAAAAATTTAAATTCGCTATTTTTTGGCAATTTTCGGGATTTTCAAACCTTCTGAATTCAACTAAGACATTTATAAAGTTGTGGGAGGCAAGCTTCGGCTTGGAATTTGCAACCTTTGTAAACAATCCACTGATTTTCATGTCAAAATCGGGGTCCGGATACCAACACAGTGATATGACGCACGCTCTGTCCGCGGGAGGTTGGATTTGTGGGCCGAGGCCTTGGAGTTGGGATAAGATCCCCTCTGAGTAATGCCTGTAACGGATTCAAAGGTTCGACACTTTCCACCAATCTCACAATTTAGCTGTATGATTATAAGAATGACTGCCAATGTCGCCTGTTAGTAATTCTATTTCATCCTTCCTTTACAGATACATAAGTTACAAAATGGGAGGCAACTCAAAATTTTTATTTAAAAAGTGCTCTTGCGGAGAAATAAAGAGGGGTGGCGAATTCAAACGTCACATTAATAAGTACAAGAATACGCCTCACTTCCACGAGGAAAGAGCCGTTATTTCCGGCTGTACACATTGCCTGAAATTTTTGAAAGGCAAAGAGCATGAGGAATTTTACATCGCCCACGCCGACTGTCCGCTCAAAAAGGCAAACAATTACATAACATCAGACATCGGCAAAGTGATCGCACCCTTCTTCAACGAAGAAACAGTCGATCTTGACGCAGCACTACAAGAGGCTATTGCAACAATTTTGGAGCCTGCTGCTTCGGCCACTACCTCATCAACAGCAGAAGAGAAGGCCCCACTAAGCGATTTGGACAGCTCAGATGACTCCGATTCTGAGGAGGTCGTCATTACTAAAGACACGGAAGAGATAGGAAAACCAACAAATCAGTCTTCCCCGAAAAAGAAAGTAATCGCACCTTCCCCAGTAAAGAAGGGGATTAAGCAGCAGACGAACAGCTGGAATAAGGATACCCAGATCGCAAAAGTGAGCCAGGAATATGCACTCACAAAATTAAAAGATGAGCTCACTCGTTACAAAAATGAATGTTCGGCCCTTAGGGATGACAATTTCCACCTGAAGGGTCAGGTAGCCGAGATTCGGGCCCTCAAGACACAAGTGATCAATTTAGAATCTTTCCGCGAAAGGGCGCTTGCCAGCGAAAAACGCGTTACTGAGCAGGCGACTTACATAAAATCATTAAAAGCTGAAGAAGAGGTATCAAATTTAAAAATTGAGCAATTAAAGACTAGCCTGACTGAGAGTCAGAAGAAAGAAGAGAGACGAACAACGCTCCACATTCCCATCATCAAGAGCAGAATCGTCGACAGCATCATCCTTGAGAGTGAGGACTTGGATTCCACATTCGAGTGCTACGAGGGAGCAATGGCGGAGATGCGCTGTCTCCATGTCTCTATAAAGCATGATGGCGAAATAAAGGAGCTGCGCCACCGGAAGCGGAAACTGCCGGCCAAATACTTACCTCAACCATCACCATCGAAGGGGTCGCGAACCGGCTAAATTTCTCTTATGGTAAGTTAATATCATCTCTATCACTTGAATATATTTCATCTATTTTTCCTTCTATTTTCAGATACGACGAGAACGAACCATCGGCTCTCTTAAGGGCCACCATGGGGCAAGACATGATAGAACCTCCACGCGGTTTGCCCTGGGCAGTCTTCGGACTGGCGAATACTATCATTAAGTTGAATCTGCTATCAGTCAACTTGAACGTTGCAAATGAAGTTCGGTGTAATACTTCCTTTCGACGGGCGTTCCTGTAAAGGGCGGCGGTGAAACCCGTAGCTATGTATACCGCAAGGGACATTCGGCAATGGTCAATCTTGTTAAACCTCTCTGCGTCATGTTTGCAAGTGATTGCCTCTGTCTCAACGTAGTATGCATTCGCGCCAGGGCGACATTTAGCCAACTGTCGAAGGTTACCTAAAACTTTCCATTGCATACGTTATGAGAACCATGAGTTCTACCTGTCTCTATCACTGAGACGAATTGATGAATGGAATGAAATGGGAGGACACTCACGCGCCACACGCAACATAACACACTTCTCTCTTCCGTAGTCTAACAAGCTCTTTACACATGGATCGCAGTCGATTGCTATCCCTGTATCAGAAGTGTAAGCTATCTTAATTTTATCTGACACTATTTCATCTACCATCATCGCCCATATGAAATGTTATAAGATTTACAAGTTAGACTAAGCGTGCTACTATTTCCCAATGAAAATGTATACATGGTTAAATCATCCACTGAAGCCCCATTCAAGTAAGTCAGTATGAAAGCAAAGATAATACGAAATAAACATTTATTATGGCATGTATTTCAAAAGGTCTTCATCGTCAATATCGTCCCAGAGTCTGGCTTCACATAGATAACAAAAACAGTTCAGTTGCTTTAATCGTTCTTCCACTGCAAGCCTCACTTTATCAATATACTCCCACTCTGCCATAGTTCGCGGTTGGGAGTTAGGGGTGTACCACTCCCATAATTGGTGGAGGAATTTCGTGCTGGTGATCTCCATCACATCGTCAGTATCGTACTGGAGATACTTCCACCTCACGCCTGTTAAGTCGGGACACTCCTTCTCACATACACTCTCCTCTTCCTCGTCCGCTGGTAATGATAACTTTCGTATATTGTCCAGTCGGTACACCTTCTCCACCTTCGCCTTTCTTGGTGCATTTGGTGTAACGAGCACCTTTGCTGATGTGCATGGAGAGGAGAACTCCAATGCGGTATTTGGCGTTGTTGGAGGACTTGTCATGTTGCCTTTGAAATGCTGACTTTGAATAATGATAACTTTAACATTTTTCTAATTCTAAAGTATACACAAGCAGCCAATCAGAATGAACATCCAATGAATGAAGAGAATGAAAGTATATAAGCAAAGTGACATTCATATCATTTCATTTAATCTGTGAATCATACAAGTGACGAACGCACGATCTCTCTCTTTGACTATTATTCTGTCTGATCATATTTCATTAAAATGGTAAGTTAAAGATTTCCTCTCTCATCTCCCTCAAACGTGTGACTAATAGCATCTTCCTCAATTTCAGGCATCAACTTCATCACCAACGCCCTCTCTTCTCGAGGAAAGTTTAGAGTTATTGAGTCAAGGTAGGTTGTAACACTACACTGAGGCTTGAACAGAGATGATAGAATGATTTCTCTTTCAGGTGATGCGAGTTCCAGCTCAGAACTGTCGCGATATGGCAACGAGTGGGAATGTGCTGACTGTGGGCACATCTTCACGAGGAAATGGGATCTCACCCGACACATCAAGCGAGGTGTTTGTCGACCTAAGCCGGCATCAATCTCCGAAGGTAGGGATGATTCTGTTAACGATGTCTCCTTTTCTTGCGACTTGTGCATTCAGTCTTTCGAGACACGTTTTGAACTATCTTCGCACAGACTTCAACATACACACACGAACGATACCTACACCAACGGTACCTCCTCTATCCGACTCACTGAGGTGTCCATAAATAATTTAGTGAGGAACTACCAGATGGACTCCTCAGAAACCATTGCTAACTTTGAGGAATGGTTTCATCAAAATTCATCATTGATAGAAGCGCTCTTCAACAATTTAGACAATTTTAGGATGAAGGCGCTCATCTATCTTAAAATAAAATATGTAAAAATCGACCACCATACTGGACAAATAATAGAGAGGTTAGAGTTTCACATACCCTCCTCTCCTGCAACCGAGGTTGTAGACTATGAGTCTTGGATAAATTTTCACATCCAAGGATTAAAATTAAATATTGATAAATTTAACGAGCGCGATAGCGGTCTCATTTTTGACGGCATTGAGTCCGCCTTATTTAAAATCAGTCTATTAGGAAATCATAGTGGTCGAGGCTCCTTTAAACTTCCAAAAAATTTAAA
The DNA here is from genome assembly GCA_907163375.1 of Prostheceraeus crozeri. NCBI lineage: Eukaryota > Metazoa > Platyhelminthes > Polycladida > Euryleptidae > Prostheceraeus > Prostheceraeus crozeri. The sequence continues at coordinate 66,918 of CAJQUW010013838.1, read as the reverse complement.
AAACAAAACAGCAGTCATCAATGTCGATTGCGAATCGCAATGTTTTAAATATGCTGTCCTCTCCATTCTCCACTATAATGACATCAATGCGAATCGAAATCGCACATATAGCTATAGGCAGTGGGAGAATGAATTAAACTTCGATGACTGTAATAGTGACGATATGAAAATTAAAGATATAGAAAAATTTGAAAAATTGAACAACATTAAAATAGTTCTCCATGTTTGGGAAAAAGGATTGAAGGGTGTGCGCTACAACTCGCGTTCGAGTTGTTATGAACGTACAGTAAACCTGTTATTAGTAAAACAGGATGATAGTGAGGAATGGCACTACTGCGGTATTCCCAAAATCTCTCGCTTATACCACCACTTAGAAAACTCGAGTAGAGAGTTATATTACTGCGACAGATGTATTCGCCACTTTAGGAGGAAAACTAAATTTGAAACTCATTATGAGTGGTGTAAGCGAGGTAAACTGCAAATGGAACGCATGCCCAAAGATAAGGAGTTTTCATATAGAGAGAATGGTGATGAACTAAGTCCTCTTCGTGTCATCTATGCTGACATCGAATGCTATATCGATGATAACATCCATCGACCAGCAGCCATTTCCTGCTATGAAGTATGGCATGATCACTTTAGGAGTAGGCAAAATAAAATGCGCGTCTGGCAAGGTGAGGATTGTATTTACCAATTCCTACAATTCCTCGAACAGGCTGTAAAATTTCAACAAAAGTATGATGGTGAACTCTATCGCAGATCATTGCATATGACAGCAGATGATCAAGCAAAATTTGATAGTTGCAACGTTTGCCCCAAATGTAGGAAAACATTTGACGATGATAAGATTAAGAAAGTGCGCGACCATGATCACATCACTGGTAAATTTAGAAACGCACTCTGTTCAAAATGTAATTTTTCGCTGAGGATGAAGCGGCGTACATTACCCGTCATTTTCCATAATTTCAAGGGCTACGACAGCCATATGATAATAAAAGGAGGTTTAGGTCAAATGAAAGAGTGGAAGCTTGATGTAATAGCGCAAACGAGAGAGAAGTTTATGGCCATGACAGCAAAAGTGCCTGTCGATAAAACTAAAGAAAATAAGACGGTCTATTTTGATATAAAATTTTTAGATTCCTACCAATTTATGACTGCATCACTGGCCTCTCTCGTGCAAAATCTAAAGTCTCTTCCACTAACACAAAATCTTAAGAAACAATACCCAAATCTAACCGATGAAGTCATCACACGGAAAGGAGTCTTTCCATATGCATATTTTGATGCAATTAGTAAACTCGGCGAGACTTCTCTTCCGCCCATAGATAAATTTAAAAATGATTTGACCGGTGCAGAATGTAAGACCGAAGATTATGATCATGCACAAGATGCATGGATAAAATTTGACTGCCATACATTTGGTGAATATATGATTGCCTACCTTAAGTTAGATGTATTTTTGCTGGCTGATGTATTTCAGGAGTTTCGACGAGTGGCATTAGAAGAAGATAAGTTAGATCCCGTCCACTTTGTCAGTCTGCCAGCCATGTCATTTAAGTCTGCTTTTAAAATGACTGGTGAGACCATTCATCTCTTACAAGATCCAGAGATGTATAATTTATTTGAGCGAGGAATTCGCGGTGGTCTCACATTTGTAAATAAACATAGGTTAAAATCAAAAATAGTAGGCAATGACCAGACTCATCTGAAGTATTATGACCAAAATAATTTGTATGGTAGTTCATTATCCAAACCGCTACCTCACTCTGAGTTTAGCTGGTTAGATGATAGTGAAATTCAACATTTCTCCAACCCTTCCAACATACTAGCAATTCCAGATGAAGGTGATTGGGGATATTATTTTGAGATAGATCTAATCTATCCAAATAATATTAAACATAAAACCGTGGATTTTCCACTCGCACCCGAATCAGGTGAAGTGACCAAAGATATGTTTTCCGACTTTATGAAACAATTTCATAAAGATTTAGAATCATGCGGTCAACCCGACTATAAGCCTTGCCGCAAACTTTTACTCACCCAGTATGATAAAGAAAACTATCTAGTCCACTTTAGCATCTTAAAATTTTATTTAGAAATGGGTATGATTTTAAAAAGAGTTCACCGCATTATTAAATTTAGACAGAAAGCCTTCCTCAAACCATATATTGATAGCAACAGCCAGAAACGTGCACTAGCCCAAAATAATTTTGAAAAAGATTTTTATAAATATAAGAACAACAGTCTATTTGGTAAGACGATGGAGGATGTTAGAAAGCGCGTAAACTACAAACTAGTTAATGATGATCAAAAGTATCACAAATTGGTCTCATCACCTCTATTCATCGATAGAGACATTATCGATGAGGACCTTATAGGTGTTAAAATGATAAAATCTGAAGTTGAGTTGTGCAAACCCATCTATATTGGTCAAGCTGTACTAGATTACTCAAAGCTTGAAATGTACCAACTCTTTTATAAAATACTAAAACCATGTCCTCTCGTAAAAGAGGTTCGTTTGTTGGGTGGTGATACAGATAGTTTCTTCTTAGGTATTACCACTCAAAAAGATTTAAATTTCAATGAAGTAGGAAAATCTTTAGAAAGATATTTTGATACATCAAATTATCCTGCTGATCATCCACTCTACTCCATCAAAAATAAGGCAAAACTTGGCTGCTTTAAGGATGAGACAGCAGGGAAGGAAATAGATGAAATGATTCTCCTCCGTCCAAAAATGTACAGTATGAAATTAAAGGATAGCGACGATAGCATTAAGCGCGCTAAAGGCATATCAAAATCCATTGTGCAAAATATGAAACATAAGAATTTCAGGAAAGCCTATAGAAATAAAAATATAACGTTTGTCAATATGACAATCTTAAAATCTAAGTCGCATGAGATCAAAACTCATACTTTTAGGAAACGGGCGCTTTCAGCATGGGAGGATAAGAGGTGCTGGCTAGAACACAACATATCTCTTCCACATGGACATCCTGACACAAACATACCACCACCCAAAAGAATTAAACTCACACTACCACATTCAGGAGACGTCTTAGCATAATCATCCTTAACTTAGTATTTTGATGTTGATTTCTGTAGATAAACATTGTTGTTTTATGTATCGCATGAGATTGTTTTTTCCTTGTGAATATGTGTCCACATCTGTACATTCCCCATGTGATGACTTTTCCACTGAAAGACATTTTTCCTATCCCTGTATATTTCCACCCTTCACGAAGTAAAAAGACTTTTTGTATATAACAATGTTTATTGAAGTGCGCTCATGTATATATTTTCAGTGGATGTTGTATAAAGTCTATTGCTTCACATTCATGTACATATTTCAATAAATGTTGTATAAAGACTTCACTTTGTTTTCCGAAACACTAACGTTATGAGGGATTTAGTATCTTTCACATGGATGCACTCTTGTAAACCATTGGTAATTTTGATAGCAATAGAGGGTATAGTTTGTTTGACGACGGGATGATAGAAAATAGATTCAAACATCTTCTCGACTATTCCATATGAAGCGTCTTTATCATGAATGAAATCACGTAAAATGTATTCTTTTTTCTCACCAACAGAAATAGGTAGAATCAAATCACTTTGAATGTAAAGGTGCTGTTCATGTTTATCAAGTGTCATTGGTGTTTCTATACCAATCGTATGCGCAGCAGCAAACACAGTTTGTAGCATTGAAAAACCAAAGAGTTTTTTCAAATTTTTACTCAATTGACATTGAATGTCATCACCCAGTTTCAGAACAACGCGTTGATTTTCAATTGAAAACGAAATGTGGTGTGTCTTTACATCATATTTACTTTTCATCACATGCTTCAACTTCTGTTGTATATAAGGATTTACTACATGAATGAAGCTTTCAACTGTATGATATAGACGCGGCATTATATTGATAGCAACTTTAGATTCTTCATAAGACTGGTAAATTTTCTTGATGCGATCGCCATAGATGTCCACCCACCATTCATCATTAACTGAATCAGCTTTAGTGTGATATTCATGAGAAGCATACACCACACCGCTTCCAATAATAGGTGTATAATGTCTTACAAAATGACGCAAGGTTGGAGAGAAATAAACTGTAAGTTTGTCATTATATTTCTGAATAACCAACTTATTTTTGTCCGCCATAATTTTCTCTCCATACTTCTTACCCACAGTCTCATTCCATCGTTTTACTAACTCAATAAGTGATAAAGGTTGAACACCACGCTTTTTCAAAATGATGCGTTCTTCGCATTCTACAACATCTTCATCAAATATTTTAAATCTATAATGAAATTTGTTGATTCGATTTGAATAAACTTTTCTAACATTTGCAGTAGCAATTGACGTTAGATGTAGTCCATGACCAAAACCAAGATGTGGATAGAATTCACTATCCAACCTCAGCGTAAGACCTTTAGTAAAAGAATGAAAGCGGAGGAACTGTCTCCCACTCCAATGATAGATAGTAAACTCATAAGCTTTCTGATTTTTATTCTTCATGATGGAAGTATTACCACTGTTGAATGCCTTAATAATTTTCTCATTCCCAAATGGCTCATAAGAATCTGATTTTATCTGAATCCATTCATAGTTCCACTTTCCATCTGATGTTAAATTGTATGGGAACTGAAATGCATTATTCATCGTTATTCCATCATGGGTGCGAGGAGTCAATATCATTTCTTCCAAATCATTCACATTCTGAATATTGCTATCATAGCAAATACTAGAAACGCCAACCTCCCATTCACCTTCTAAATGCAGTGGGCGATTTAATTCTACTCGATAGTCTGATGGTTTATTTTTGGGAAATTTATTCATAGAAGCATTACTGGGCAAGTAGATTAGAAACGAGTCCTTATTTTCACTTTCCATATTATTCACATTGGAAAAATATATTAGCATACGTTTGCATTAACTCTTCATTCGGAAATGGAGTGTGATACTTGTCACAGCATCTTTATGAAAAGGAATCAACGCACCAGCATCGTCATAAATGGCAATATCAATTTGTGGGATGTAGTTTGATTTCAGCTTTGTATAATGCACTTTCTTGAAAGTATGCTCAGATAAAATACTGCAGCTCTTTGGCTGGTATGGTATCATTGCTAGCAATGGAGCTTCAACATCTCCCACACGTACATCTTCACCAATATTGGAATATATCTGAAAATAGTTAATACGACGCGATAGCGACATGTCTGCGCTAGCTTTGGTTACAGTACCACTTTTAAAGATATTTTGGTCAAAACCCAAAATGTCCATTAGAGTTTTATCCATAATTAGTTCAATACCTTTTCCACTTATAGTGAGAGACAAAGTACCTTCTTTTTCAGAAAATGAAATATGTTGCTCATTAATCACTTCATTTAAATAATCTACAACCAATTTAACCGAAGTAATAATGCGAGGCATCAACACTCTTGTTTCATGTAAGAAACCACCAAAAGGCTCTACACACTTTCTGTATAAAGATACGGCCCATTCTGTATCAAATTGATTTGACCTTTCACATGGTAAATGTTGCATATCAGATTTTCCATGAACAGCTGCAGAACGATGTCGTAAGAACTGATGAAAATCTTTTGAACAAACTAATACTAGATCATCATCATTTAATTTGCTTATTGCAATATGATTAGATGATTTGATATAAGTCAATGTTGCCACTTGTTTACCATCAACTCGAAGGAGATAATTAAATTTCTTCAATAATGTTTCAGGAGTCATGTTTGTCTTTCTTGGTTTAATCACAATCTTCTTCACCAACGTCTTCTCATTTCTTGGAATAAGATCTACATAATAAGCTTCCTCTCGATATATTAACTGTTTATGACCACTTATGTGGTAATTAACGTTAAAATTATCATAGCTTGTTAAGGCGCTAGCGAGGTAGCCTAAATCATTTCTTAAACTTGGACTTAAACCAACAATCCAATCTTTCTCAACTACATGATGTACATAATTATAATCATCATTGTGCGGAGTAAATTGGACAATATGTTTACACGCTTTATTCAAGAAATCATATATAAACTTTTTACATGATAAGAGATCTTTCTTTGGCCACTGTGGAATGTATACTCGGCACCCCTTTTCACATTGATAAGCAGCTGTACGCCTCATATTAATAGTCATCACCTCATGATCAAAAGTATAGACACAGTTGCTATAAACAAGTTGAGTGACACCCACTTCCCAATTTCCATTTAGCTGTTGTGCATGATCAATGGGAGTAGAAAAGAGTGCGGCTCGATTGCTAGTAAATCTCTTTGTAGCCGCATTGCTAAGCAAAATATGATAAAACGACATTTTTATATTGCTAATCTGCAACTTTGCATAACATCATGAAGACTTGGATTTTGGACTCTCTACAATATATCAGAGTTGATCGTGATGGAAACGTACATTTCAAAAATTCTCATGGTCATACATCAAGAGGAATTACATTAACATGGCGACAATTTGTCAACCTCAATGATATCATGAGGGATTTGGAATATTTTGAAACATTAAGATTCATCTCCTTGGGTGATCAAGTTTGGCTTCAACATTACAGAAATGAAATTCAAATCTACCATTCTCATTCCGCAAACTGTTTCTCATTTCGCAAATACAATTGGGAGAAGTATAGAAGATACATACATCGCTCCATCATGACATTTATTCGTCGTGAGTTCATCGCCCTACTATGCAAATCTTAATCAGACATGACTACCACACATCATGAGTTGGAAATTGGATTCCCTACAACGTATTGAAACGGATCATGATCGAAACGTCTATTTCAAAGATTCAACTGGAAATGTGAGAAGAGAGTTTGCTTTATCTTATCGTCATTTTCAATCTCTACATCATATCATGAAGGACTTGAAATACTTCTATATGAAAAGACATTCACGTATTGGAAATCGCATCTGGCTGCGCGTCAACAATCGGCGAATTCAACTCTATCATTCCCAACTGCATACTAACTTCACATTTCATCAAGGTAGTTGGGAAAAGTATAAAAGGAAGGTACATCGCTCAATTTACTCATTCTTTCATCATGAAGCGCCATCGCTACACCATCGTCAACATTCTCCGTCGCTTCAGACTCTACACCAAAATCGATCTCACAACATTACACCAACAGCTTCCAAACAGCAAGTATTACCCGGGCCGTCCTCAAATGTTAGTGGTGAAGATGAACAATTCACGGAATCTTCAACTCTTCCCAAATGGGACTGTACAGATTCTCGGCGCCCTTTCTCATTCATCGGCGCAGTCAATGCGCTTAGAGCTACAAAGACTACTACGTCGGATATGGAAGAGGGAGAGGTGTGTGATGTCGAATCTGACTGTGGACAATATGGTGATCTCTACTCAATTGAGTGACAGTCTATCATTTTTGAAGATTCGTACCAGCAGTTACAGTTTGTGTTATGAACCCGAACTTTTTCCTGCAGCTCTCATTAGTTGTTGGTTACCTGTGCATGTGGCAATCTTTCATAATAGTAAAGTGATCATTACTGGACTAAAATCTCATGAACAAGCAAATATGATCCTAGACTATCTCATTGAGTATGTACGTACCCAGCGGATTGTAAAATAAAAAACAATTTTTCCAACATGATGTTTTTATTTCAAATCATGATAGAACTTACAAATCATTTTTTCATTAGAGGATGGATTACATGAAAAGTTTTGAATAACAGATGCAAATCGAGATACATGTAAACGTTTTAAGATGAAGTACAGTACAAAAGCACCACACGTTGATGAAAGTGGATGTTGTAGTATGCGTTCATTTCGCTGATATTGACGCGTATGTTTTCTCAACCACTGCTGTGTCGGTATATTTGGAGGTTGAGCAAGAGAGTCAAATAGTTCACCACGTCGGTCTTCTCCAATAAAGATCGCTTTCCAATGCTCACCGCCTAAATTCTGTGAATGAGTGTTTAGCACAATAAAGATGGGATAGTGATTTACTGCAGGTGGTAAGGTATCGAGTGAATAGACATTATCGAAAGCTTTCAACGTCGCTTCGTCTGCATTACGCTGCACTTTAGTCTTAATATCGTCAGCAGTCAACCAACTCATTAACGATTATACTGAAGAATCACGTCACGATACTTTGTAATTTCAATATTTGAATCGAAGACTGCATAAATTAATACATTGATCGTCTCAGGTAGTGTTCTTTTGAACGTCAAATCCAAACGAATATTATGAGGCACGTTCGCTTGACGATAGGGTGCACTAATATCGCTGTCAGCAGTCAAATCAAATGCATAAATAGTATATCCACTCTTAAACTCTTTCATAGTCAGTCCGTTGGTATCATCCGTATTGTAAAAGCCAAAAACATCCATAAAATCAACATAACTGCGCATAAATTGATCCGAAGCAAAATCTGGTTTGTAGGGTGGACCAGGATGGCTCACACCATTAACACGTAAAGCAATTTCACTTAACTGATTGTGTTTAAAATTGAAAGGATTCTTCTTTATATTACCATTAAATGCATCATTTTCAACCATTGCCACCATGAGGAGCTTCGGCGCTTCCGATGGAAAGAGGCCATCTTTCATGAAACTCTTTTGATCTTTCGGAATTGTAAAGGTGAGAAGCTTTGTATGCTGAACGGGGTAAATGGCATTTTGGCGGTTAAGACCTTCAGCATGCCCTCTAATGACACTTGGATTCGGTACTACTCGACGAATGTAAAGTGCAATATCTTCCACATGAATTCTAAAATTGTCAACTTTAGCAAATGCATTCAGCGCAAATTCAGGCTTATTCAATGTCAGCTTGAGTCGCATGCTGGTATTACACAGTAAAAACTTTGACTGTCTAAAGAAGTCTAAATTCAGCGGACCATATAGCTGACATACTCTACTATCTTTAATCATAGCAGATCGCTTTACAAAGCCACTGTTTGTTTCAACATCAAATTTTCCTGCTTCATCTCTGTACCATCCCATGGCTTCCATATGACTTTTTTGTGCTGCTGGATGAAACTGTGATACATGATTGAAATATGATTTATAGGGATAATCGCTTTGACCACCTTCCACCTGCTGCTCTCCAATCGTTAGAGAAACATCACGAAGTAATGTAGTCAATGGTAAATTGTTCAGTCCAACTTTATGTGCATCGTCAATAGCAGTTCCATCTGCTTGCTGAATTCTAAACCTCAAATCAAGCATCGCATAACTCAAATCTATGTAGTCATCACTACCACCAGGAATAACAAATTCAATGGGGCCAGCATTCTCAGCTGTTCGAGGATGATAATCTACAATACTTGAACTAAGAATATCTGTCTGTATGGCTTGTTGATCGAACAAACAAAAACCGGAAGTTTTACACTCCATGATTAGAAGTTATAGCAGCGTCGTCGTTTAGCGCCTGATGAATGATTAGAGCCTCTGCGACGTTTGCGTGAATGCCTTTTGACTGAAGATCGCACCTTACCAGCTCCGCGATGTTTCCTCCTTCCTTTATTCATTCGTTTAGGTGATTTCTTTCCTTGAGTAACACCAGCAATGGTCTGCTTCAATGTTTTTAAACCGCGTTCCTTCCCACGATTCAACAAACTGCTCTTAAAACTTCTACCTCTGGAAAGATCACTAGCAACATCACCAGCAAAGCCAACGGCATTACTTAAAACATTTCGTTTTAAAGATCTACCGACATTGGATATGAGAGGTGCTACAACAGATTTCAGTGCACCAAGTATGCTTCCTCCACGTTGGCGGCGAGCACCGATGTAAATTTGTCCTCCGCCACTTACATAGGAGGGTCGTGAATAAAATGAGGCAGTTGGATTCATAGCTCAAACCCTAAACATTGTTAGTTACAACTTTGCATGAATCACTGTCGATCACTTAGATGAAAGATGTCGGCACGACGCATCCAAGAGTTCATACTTGAAGGATAACCAGTCCATTTAACAAGACACCATTCTTCACCTTGCCGTTTTTTACATCGAATGATTTTCTCTACCAAATATGTTTCACTTTCAGTGACTACCTCAATCTCATCGCGGTAAAAGCTACCCTCAATTTCTTCATTATCGTAATCTTTCAACTTGTAGGTGGTCGGAGAGTCTTTTTGATTAATCCTTGATACTGTAAATACCTCCTCTGTCCAATTCGGAAGGTACCCTTTAGCAAAAACACTTTTCACTTTTGAGATACGAACTTTATCGCCAATTTTCACATCACTTTTCACATGAGTGCGTTTACGTTGAAATGATTCGCGCACTTTATCTACATTGTCAGCATTTACATCTACTGGTCTGAGTCCAATAGAACGATGGATAGAGTGATTGTAGGCATGGAGTGTATCTTGTAGAACCTTTGTCCAATTTTGTGTCAAGTTGGCAGTAAAATGTCGCCACAAGCGATTTTTTAATGTGCGATTAAAACGTTCAACGAGTGCAGCTTTATAAGCGCTCTTTACACTAAACAACTCAATGTCATGCCTCTCAAATAATCTTGTCACATGCTGATTTTCAAACTCTTTTCCTTGATCACTCTGAATTCTTTTTGGAATGCGACCTTCTCGAAAAATTGTTTGGAATGCTTTTGCTACTCCTTTCCCTTCTTTAGTTTTTAAAGGTTGAGCCCACGCATAACGCGAGAAAATATCAATGACGGTTAAAATAAAATTATTGCCCGAGTTATGTTTTGAAATGGAGGCAACATCGCACAAATCTGCTTGCCACTGTTCATCGATGTCATGAACAATATAATGGCGGGTGCGGTACTTCTTTTTCGCTTGTTTGTGGAGTGTATAGGTAGCCTGACCCTTTAACCATCGTTTCACTTGTGATTGTGGAAGACCACTCGCTTTTGATAATTTCTTGATAGATGCAAATCCTGCCGGATGTTTTACATCATAATAGATTGACTTCAAACGTTCAGTCGATGACGGCTGACTCTTTTTCCTCCTTCTCATCTTTTTGTTTTCTTGCCTTTCTACATTTACAACAACTGCAGCATTTAGCTTTAGCGGTTTTGCGATCGTGTTCACATTGCTTAGGGGTTTCATTATGAGAGCTGGCGCAGCAAGTGCAAGTGACAACGACATTCACCTCTGGCGGCTCATTACATGGCAAGCAACACATCTGCTTCATATTAATAGTCTGAGAACATGTATTTCCTAGGAGGAGCTGTTTTACGTTTTCCTTTTACCAGTTTTAGTGATGATGTAGATCTACGTCGAGTTCTTCCTCTTGTTTGCTTAGTGAGTGTGGGAGGGGATGTAGCAGGTGACGTCTTAAACCAATTTGTTGGCATTTTCATCGCCTGAAGCATTGGAGTAGTAGCCACTGTTGAATCAAGTTCTTTCAATGTCTCATTATTTAAAGCAAATTTTGGCACATTATGCTTTTTCAATAGTTTAAGAAAGTATGACCAACCAGGTGGAACATAGCCCTGACGGCGCTTTCTACGTGTTGCATACTGAATCAAGTCTTCATAACGTGAAGCATCAATCACTTTATTTTCATCTGTAATGATTTCTCCTCTATCATTTACATTGAGATGGGGTTCAATACTGTTGAAAAGAGATATGGCATGTGCGCGAGATGCTAAAGGTGTAGCAGTCGATACAGAGTCACGCATCTTATTCTTCAAGTTTTTCAATTGCTCAACAGTTTCCGATTGTAATAATACAGCACGATGTGGATCTTTGATGTGAACATTTTGCTGATAATCTATTTCTTTCCTATACATTTGATTTGCAAGAGGTTGCTTTACTTGCTGCATGGCAGTCAATTGTACATATTCATCCTGAGGAATAACAATCATGCGAGAATAAGAACTCATAGTTTGTAGATAATCATGGGAGTTTTCAAAATATCACTTCGAAATCTAAATTCTTCCGGACACTCTTGCGTAAAGTCAATGAATAAGTAACCGTATGGTTTTTCAGTAGCTGCTTGAAAAATTTCAATTAAGGCTTTTGATCCTCTGGGTGCAACTTGTCGCGCTAAAATTTCAAATTGACTTTTATCTCGCGGATTCTTGAAAATAGCATAATAGTGTGTATTCAGGTTTCGTGTACGAGCTTCTTTTCCATCAGGAAACAAATTTTGTGTAATATAGATGATAAAACACCTTTTATGGTGTGCTGCGCGAGTGAACATATCTGTAACATCTTTTGAATTCTTACTTTCTTTTAATAAATCATCCAATACAACAACATCATTAGACTGAAGTTTATCCACTGGAATAATTCCTTCATGTCGAATAAAGTTGCGACTTTGCAATTCCTGAAACAGCGACGGTTGATAAATACCATAACACCAAATCACTCGATTGATAGGTTCCTTAAACAACTCCCTTCTTTTATCCAATAAATTCAGCGTGAAAACAGTTTTACCTGCATGAGATGGACCTGATACAGTCAGAACTTTATCACATTGAAGTCTGAAATCCATTTTATTACTTTGAGACTCAACATTTGCATAATTAACGCTTAGAGCCAAAGATATTTCCCAATAGGTTGCCCACGGCAGGAGCTATCATTGGAAGTATTGCTGAAAGGAAACCGCCCTTTTGTGTTAGAGTTTTCCTCTTTCTTTGAAGGGCGACTTTAGGATTGGAGATGAAACGCAATTTCGTAGCATATCGCTTAAGTAACTTTCGTTGTTTTGGCGCTAATTTCTTCGTCCTCAACTTCCTCACATGAGAAATAATTTCACAAATGAATTTATCGTTAGCATGTCGTATAGCATTGTATCGCTGATTTGCTTTCATTCGTCGGAGAGCTTGAATGGCTGAAGAAAACTTTTGACTTTTACGTTTCGCCATTTTCCGTGTTAGTCTTTGCTAAAACCTATCTTTACCACATTTGCATAGGCACTAACTATTGCGACATAAGTGACACTCGAAATGAGCAATGTCACAGTGGTTACATTGGCAAAGTTGAATGCAATTACGTATGAAACAGCGTTGACAAAAAGCATGCTTACATCTCTTGAAGATGCGCTTTTCATTTCCATCCTTTCGCTTACATACATCGCAACACATAGTTTCACCGTTACTGATGTCTATAGCAAGTCTTTTTGAAGATATGAATTTGCTAGCCTTTTCTAAATAATAGACGCATGTACAGAAGGAATATACTTCGAGAGTGAGCAGACATAGCTCGAAAACCAGTTGTGCTACAATCAAGTACCACTGCATTTTCAATTTTTCTTTATGGAAAGTTGAATGTGAATATCTGAAATCGCTTCAATCACTAGACTGCTACCATGATGGTTAAATGCGTTAAGACGTTCAGCAATTTTTATCATATGTCTTTTAAAAAATTCTTCGGGGTGATCTACCACTTCCATTGAATAAGAAGCAAAATGGAAAGAGCGACTTTCCACCTCTTCCTTTCCAAAATGACTAAACTTAATTTTCGCAACTAATCGCGCCATGACAATGCTATCAGAGAATGTATTCATTAACTCTAGAAATAGAGTGCTAGCATCATCGACCACTGCTTCGATGTCGGTCTCATCTTTATGAAAATTTATCACATAATCTTGAACAGCTCCTTTTAAACTTTGCCTATGAAAACGTAATGTTCCGCAGTCGTTTGAGAAAGACATGATCGCCCTTTAACTAACCCATCCATTGCATGAAAACAACAACTCTTCTCATAGTAACATTTATTGAATAACGGTAACAAGCATGCATTATAAATCAATGGTTTGAAAGAGATAAAATAGATACAGCTGATAACTATCATATAGCGAGCAATGATAACCATACAGGACTTTGGCAGTGTTGAGGTAAGGAGGAAAGAAGCATTGGTTATGAACGTAGCTACTACAACGAACAGACAAAATAGGAACACACAAATCCTTAAAACGTTTCGTAACTTCATGATAATGTTGATTCACTCTACTATCCCAAGGCGGGAGCAAAATATCATCAATGATTAGATTGGGAAATACTTTCCTCTCCTTACCAGGATTATTACAAAAGATGCGTATAACATTGAAAGCAGCTAACCATCGTTTAAAGTCAATAAGAAGAGCACTTTCACAAGAAAAGCCATAGTCTTGCAAATATTTCAGATTAAGTCCATGAATGTGTTTTCTCGCCCATTGATCAACATTGGGATCGCAGTTGGCATGATGATGATAGACACTAACAATCTGATATGTCCAATTGTTCATAGCAATAGCACTGAGCTCCTGTACAGGTTCACCCTCACAATCCATAAAAATGATGATAGAAGCCTAAAACGGAAAATTACACATCTAAGGAAACGTTCTATAACATATTACAAAATGAAGAATTACATCGATGCTTTTCACGACAAAATACACAAATGATATGATGGCAACGAAGAAGTAAAATGTATCTAATAAGACCACGTCTACGACACTCAAAGCACATAAGCGAATTGTCATAGGGTAGAGTTAGGAAAGGACTAGCAATTCTCCTTCTTTGATTTGCGTTTTGATGTAGCATTCTTCTCCGACTTGCGCTTCGTACCACTGCTGTTAAGGATTTGATCAATTATGTCGTCCACGTTGGGTGGTTTCGGAATATATAAAATGGATTCCATATGCATGGAGAGAGAGGCTATTTTATTATCCTTGTGTCGACCATAATATAGCCCATTCACTTTGAAAAGGATATCCCAAGTACCTTCTCCGAGCTCATCACATCTGATGGGTATTGAATGATCTCCATCCTTCTTATAGTAAGTACACCAATGTGATACCGGTAGGCAAATGTGATTACCATCCCAAATCTTTCTATAGGGAGTATCCTTGTCATCTCTCGCCTTCCACTCTTGAGCAAGAGGAGTAGGAATGTCCATATTTAATGTCACGTACTCCTCAATAATATCAAGTTGGTGGCGAATGTACGGACTCACGGGGATCAGTATGTAGTCCCCATACTGATTGTGCATTATCTTGACATCCGTGGAAGGGAGCATTCCCGTTTGGAGTACTACGCTATGATCATCATAACGCAAGGCTTGTTTAAATTTACGCTGAAGCGGTGTAGGATTATGTACCTTGGATGTTTCTTCCACTGGCCTCAGTTGTAGATGATCTGACCGTAGCGAACCTTGTATCGTTTGACCGCCATTTTGTCCTACTAGTGCAGCAGATGGAGTAGATGCCTGAAAATGAAAAAAGATTGTATTAAGTTTACGTTCAAGGGAGGAGAGGGAGGGAAGTAGCGACTTACCATTTTAGTTGGGTAATAGAACAGGGAACTAGAGAGAGAGAAAATGTGCGTCCGTCACTCGTGTGATTCAACGATGGAATGATTCTCACTGTGGAAGGCTCGCTATTTATAAAGAAATGCTTGATTCTCATTGGATGATGATCCTCATTGGACAATAACATCAAGCTGATTCCAAATCTGGTCTCTGTTTTCCAATCCGATGCTTCGTTTTGAAGCTAGAGTCCAAAACGTCCCAAATTCTAACTCTGTCGTTTTTCGCCAATGTCCCAAAATCTTAAATGGCGTCTCACATCTAAACGAAGACAGATAGGAACAAGCCGATTGTTTCACTGAATTTGTCTCACTCTTAGCTTTCAAACGAGCTATCGCACGACAAAATCCGTCCACTGGAAGCCAAAATCGAAGCAAGCTGTCCAGAGGGGGGGGGACGTCAGTGAAAATTTTTTCTCTCCGATTTCGCTGGAAACATCCTTCCTAACCCAAAATTTCACGTAGATTCCGAATCTGGCCTCCGTTTTCTCATCCGATGCTTCGTTTGGGCGCTACACACCAAAACATCCCAAATTCTAACTCTGTCGTTTTTTCGAAAAATGTTGAAAATTTTTTCTCGCCGATTGACTTGAAACTCACTATACAGATAAAGAATTTCACGCTGATTCCAAATCTGAAATCCGTTTTCCAATCCGATGCTTCGTTTTGAAGCTACAGCCCAAAACGTCCCAAATTCTAACTCTGTCGTTTTTCACCAATGTCCCAAAATCTTAAATGGCGTCTCACATCTAAACGAAGACAGATAGGAACAAGCCGATTCTTTCACTGAATTTGTCTCACTCTTAGCTTTCAAACGAGCTATCGCACGACAAAATCCGTCCACTAGAAGCCAAAATCGAAGCAAGCTGTGTAGGGGGGGGGGGGGACGTCAGCCGAAAATTTTTTCTCTCCGATTTCGCTGGAAACATCCTTCCTAACCCAAAATTTCACGTAGATTCCGAATCTGGACTCCGTTTTCTCATCCGAACACTCCTTCCACTCGAAACAACCCATTTTACAACCCAACATTCAGCACGAAAAACATCACACACTATAGCCTCAAGACTAATCCTGGCGGTCGCCCAAGTCCACCACGACACTCAGACCCAAAGCACCACGGCGGCCGACCACGACACTCTGCCGTTCCAGAGGGGGGGGGGGACTCAGACCCGAAGCACCACGGCGGCCGACCACGACACTCTGCCGTTCCAGAGGGGGGGGGGAGTCAGCGATGGCGGCCATCTTGCGCTATCTGGTGTTTGTCACTTCCTTACTACTGGCGTCACGTGCAGGAATATATTTTCTGGCTGCACAATTGATTTATATATAGGATATATATATACATAGAATTATTTGTTTATGAGAAAGGACATAACTTCAGCCGGTTTTCGAAAATGTCAGTTTTAGGCAAACCTCCTAAGGATCTGTCAGTATCAGGTTCCCCAGATGAGTTTCAGCGTTGGATAGACAATTTTAAGAACTACCTCAGTGTAGTAGAAATAAGTTGCAAGTTGGATTCTCCACAGAAACACGCGTTGCTTCTTAATTGCATCGTGGAAGATGCCGTTAGAGTAATCGCGGGGAACATATGATGTTAGCACAGATCCATATGGAAAGCTTATAGATGCGTTGAACTCATATTTTGTTCCCAAGTGCAATCTTACTTACGAGAGGTATCGTTTTAGGAAGCTTGAGCAAGGTACCGGTGCGGTCACGTCGTTCGTGAATGAGTTGCATATTGTCGAGAAAAAATGCGATTTTGAAAACAAGACAATTGATACTGTAGTTAACCAAAATATAAGGGACCAGTTGATACTAGTGAAACTGTCGTCTTGTGGTTTCATGCTAGGTATGTTTAAGCCTATACAGGCAGATGACAATTGCTTACTCACCGACAGCGTCGGAGTAGGTCCCAGGGATTGATCCTCTGCTTCGTCGACCCAACGAACGTGAGGCTTGCGCGGCGACGTCGTGTGGCGATCACGAGAAGACTGAGGCGACTGAGTCGTGATTCTAGCAGGTGAACGAACTGGTGACTCTCTCGACTTACGTCGAGGTGAAGGCTGGTCGGATTGCTCCGGTCGTAAAACCAACTGTTCCAGCTCGTCTGAAATGTTATCATCGAATAGATTAGTCACATTCATAATAACTTGATGCTGCTGGTTGTTGTTCTCGCGAACCGCAACCAACACCCTCAAAACTAAGTTCTGCTCACCTAAACGTGGTTAAGCGGTACTAAGATCGTTTCCCGCCTCGAGCACAATGAAATAATAATTGAGGTATTAAAAGCAGAATAAAATTAGTCTACTTAAAGCTCTCACCTTACACTAGGAATCAATTCGGATGAACTTCGTCGGAGACTTTTGTCGATTAACAACCTGACATTGGACCAGGCAGTCACATGCAATCACGTTTGAAAGTGACAAGATAGAGGAAATGAAATCTAGAGATAAGCCAACTGAGCATGCGCCGAGAAATTCTGGAATTCTTGCTATTAGATCCCGCAGTAATTCACCACAGAATAGGTTGTCCAGTGACTTTAGGCGAAGTGTTAGATTTAGTTCACCACGCCGAAGTGAACAAGACCAGAGAATCATATGTAATTACTGCCGGCGACCCGGTCACATTAAGAGGAACTGCTTTAAGTTGTTGCGCATGCAACAACCAAAGAGAGATTCCAGTCCAGGGACTAGTCGTATTGCCTCTCTTTTTATTATTTCGGATTTGGATGACATTGAGAGAGGAGAGCTGAAGGAAGTTGGGTGCCAATTTTATGATATATCTGTTCTGGGCATAGTGGACACAGGTGCCACGATATCTTTATTGTCACAAGAGTTTGTAAATCAGGCAGGACTTCAGAAGGGAGTTCGAAAGGCTAGACATCAGGCTCTTCTGCCTGACGGCAGAATTTTGAAGTTAGATAAGGCCATTAGCGGCCCTCTGAAAATAGGTGGAATTTGTATTGAAATCTTGTTTTATGTTGTACCTTCGTCAGTAGGCCTACTTTGTGACTGTTTGATAGGAATGAATTTACTTGGAAGGTTCAGATCAATCCAGCTAAATGAAGAAGGACCTGATTTGATTCTGACTCTATTGCCAAAAACCTTGTCTGAGTTTCCAGATGTTTTTGATAAGCCACTTGGCAGAGCTTGTTATACAAAAGAGCCGTCTCCAGTCATTGAGGTCAGTCCAGAATCGCTCCCACATCAGTGCAAAGTAAGGTCCATGAGCCCTCGGAACTATCAAATATGCAAGGAACAGGTGAAACAGCTATTGGAAGCCGGTATCATCGAGGCATCTAGGTCCCCTTGGAGGCATCCTTCGGTTATTGTCCCTAAGCGCTCAGGTGGCTATCGAATGGCTATTGATTATAGGCCTGTGAATAGCCTGACTAAAGGTGATGCTTACCCGATTCCAAATGTACAGGAACTTTTGCAGCGTTTAGAAGGTTCTTGTGTGTTCTATACACTTGACTTTCCACAGTTCTATTACCAACTGCCGCTACACCCATCAGATAAGGAGAAAACCGCATTTTATGTGGTCGGCAATTTATACCAGTTTCGGAGACTACCGTTTGGGCTCAAAAATGCCGTAAGTTACTGCACGCGTGTAATGCATGAACTCTTCCACGATATAACAGGTGTGTCAGTATATGTTGATGATATCCTCATTCACGCCAAGAATAAGGCAGATCACGATAAGGCATTATCCGACGTTTTACGAAGAATTCAAGATAGCAATTTAAGCTTGAACATGCAGAGATGCTCTTTCCATAAAAGCAGTGTATCATACCTAGGCCATAAGATCAGTGACGGGAAAATTACCCCCGATCCAGAGAGGACGACAACCATTAGGCAGTTCCCAACGCCGAAAACTCCGAAAGAGTTACAGCGTCTCCTGGGAATGTGCAATTATTTCCGAAATTACGTCCGAAACTTTGCCTCAATTTCTAAAGATTTGCACGATTTGGCATCAGGAAAAGAAATCACATGGACCGATGCGACGTTACTAGCATTTAATAAGCTGAAAGATCAATTGTCTGATGGCGTTTTGGTCCTCCCGAGGTCTGAAGAGGAATTAGTGTTGAGCACAGATGCATCAAATGATTGTGTAGGGGCTTGCCTCATGACCAAAGCGGGACAGCCAGTTTCATTCGCATCGTAGAAGCTCACCGAGACAGAGACACGTTGGAGTACTATCGATAAAGAGACGTTCGCGATTGTATGGGCCATGCAGAGGCTGAGATCTTTCTTAGTTGGGAAAAGATTCACGGTGTTAACAGATCACCAACCCTTGAAATACCTTTTACAAGCAGATAGCGTCAGTTCCAAAGTTCATAGATGGAGAGTGTTGGTTTCTGAGTTTGACTATGATGTTAAATACATCCCAGGGAAAGAAAATGTTGTAGCGGATGCGTTATCACGAGTTTATTCGATTGCCGAGGTAGATGAAGATGGAGAAGTTTCGGTCGAGGTTGATGTTATCAGAAGGGCCCAGGAAGATGACCCAGAATTCAAGATTCTTTTCAAAGCAATTGATAGAAATGACAGTCGCCAACCAAATGGAGTGTCCCAGCAACTCTGATGTTGTAAGAATGATTTATCAATCAAAAATGGAATTATTTACGTGAAAGACAAACTCCTAATTCCTCCCCGGAAACGAACTCAACTCTTGACAGCACTGCATTATGGACACCAGGGGATAGAGAACATGATACAGAAGGCGACGAGCACATATTTTTGGCCAAACCTCCGGCAGGACGTGCGACACTTTGTCCAACATTGTAGAATATGTTCAATGATTAAGCCTAAGTTCGTGAACGCGCAGCTGAAACCATACCTTTTAGATGCCCCTCTTCAAATGATTGCAACAGATTACATTGGACCGCTTCCATCAGATGGAGGTTATCAATATATTTTGGTAATCATGGACGCTTTCTCTAGGTTTCCTGAAGCCTACCCAGTGAGGGATATGTCTGCACGAACGCTTATTGACAAATTTCGGGATTTCTTCTCACGGTATGGGTTTCCTGACTCCATCCTGTCTGATAATGGCACACAATACAGAAGCAAGGAATTTTTGAATTATTTACGCAATTTCGGAGTTAAGAAATTATTTACGAATACTTACAGGCCTAGCTCAAACGGTTTGTGCGAAAGGTTTAACGGGACGCTACGGAAGAAGCTTAAATGTTTGTTACTCGAACAAAGATTGGAAAGCAGTAGCTGGAGACATGTTTTGCCGACCGCCTTAATGGCAATAAGAAATGACATACATGCAACAACAGGGTACACACCTAGCGAGCCTTTTTAGCCTTTAGAGTCAAGGACCTCTCACTCCCACCCCTTAGCGACCGATACCTTTCTCCGCAACCCTTCGGTTCTGCCGCCCAGAACATTGCTAAGCGTAGGCATAGAGCAGATGCACATATACGTTATAAAAATAGGCAATTCCCTCCCGGCTCAGAAGTACTTGTCAAATCCCCAGTAGTCAAGGAACTTGAGGCGCCAGGAACTACGGCTGAAGTTGTTAGCCAAGTTGATAGACATACAGTCATAGTTAAGGAAGGGGGTAGGATTAAGAATGAATCGACTGCTAGGTTATCACCTTTGCCCGTCAAGAATCGTATGATGTCCGAAACTAAAACGGAGGAGGCGGAAGAACGGATCATACTCGATAGTGAACGACTATCGCCGACCGTCGAAAGGAGATGGGATCGAGTGAACGAGGAAGGTGCAAGAAGTGAAGACCGACCAGAGACAGGAAGGACTGGTGAAATGCGAAATCAGGAGAGAAGAAATCCAAAACCACAGAGGAGCCGCAGGGCGCCGTCGCGCTTCCGAGACTTTGAGATGACCTCGAGTGACATTAATGTCGACAGTGATAGTGAGTCTCATTAATCGAGTGACATCGCTGTGTATAGTGATGGTGTGATTCTCACTAAGTGATTGATTTATGAGTGTTCGCCTTTTCAGCCTCTTTGCTGTCTTCTCCATTAGTGATTGGACTCTTTTCGAAAGAAAGGGAGAGTTGTGATGTTTATCTGTACTAAATATATATGTTATCATGGATTGTAAACATTTGAATATGTGTTTCAATAGAAAAGTGAGCTTTCGAACTGGACTCTTGACTTCTGTATATTTCAACATGTACCTTTTATAGAAGAGTCACAACAATCTTTAAAACAATCAACTAGGCAATAATTATTTGTATTTGAGATTAATGCGCCTTTCTCTTTCTGAAAACACATCAATAACCTGGTCGTAGAAATCGGGTTGTAGCTTGATATCATACGGAAGAGCCTTCTCGATCGTCAAAGGGAAATATTAGTTAGGCGCTGTTCCGACATAGAAGAGCGAAGAAAGTTCTTAACACGTTTTAAGCACGAAAATGACCTCTCAACTTCAGCCGATGAGATAGGTATAGTCAAGAGCAAAATCGCCAATCTATACAACTGAGGTCATTGTTTCTGTCAACTTGCGATGACACAAAAAGCTACACAGTTCTTTCGCAAATTTACCCTTAAATTCTGGAGTCGAATAAAGAATAATGAGTTCATTTTTCAAACTTGCACAATCGAAAAACGTGCCATACATTTCTTGTAAATTTTTGAATTGCTTTTCCGGAAACACCATGCGATAGTTATCAAACTTATTCGCGTTCAAGAGGTCGACAAGCAGAAAGTGATCCATTGGTTGAACAAAGCGGTCATCTAATTGAGAAAGAATAGTTTGAATTATGTTCCTGCACAAAAGTTGAAACCTTCTAGTGACAAATCCTTATTTACTGGCTTTGGTGAACCAATCTTCAAGATTGTTTCTTCATAGATGGAAGGAACTTTGTGAATTAGATCTCTGATAGCTGAAACTGCGGTTTCTAGTGCTGATCCACTAATAGTCATATCAGACTGCCTGTTTTGGAAAACTTTGAGAAGATGTTCCGTAAATACAAACATTTGTCGAAAAAAACTAAGCAAGAACACAAAAGTAAAATTGTGCAAATCATTGCTATATCCTTGAGCTCGATTATAACTGTCGTGGTCCCAACCGGTAGGATTCTTTATGATATCTCCAAAAACCTTTTGAAATAAAGAAAGATAATCATTCAAAACATTCACTATTTTAGATTTAGAATTCCATCGAGTTTGAGTGAAACTAGGCAGTTTCCTGTGGGCAACTTTTTCTAAATGATTTGATCGCTTCGTTGATTTCTTAAAATATGAAGACATTCCGCCTAGCGATTGAAAAAAGAGCATTGTTTCTTCCTAAACAACAAGACTCTGTGAAAGAACCAAATTAAGTTTGTGCGCGTAACAATGAACAAACAATGCATTTGGACATTTCCCCCTCAAAATCGTCTGTACACCATTCCCTGACGAAGACATAACAGCCGCCCCGTCATAAGTTTGCGCAATTCAAGCCCTCTATAATATCAAATGCTTGCTTTGCAATATCGGAAGCAGTGCGCCCATCACTTATGTCTATAAAGCCAAAAAATCTTTCAATACAGACAGACTCCTTCACAAATCTAAACATGACAGATAACTGACATTTCGCTGTAATATCTGTAGTTTCATCCATCTCAATCGACAGCATTACACAGTTTCTAATTTCATCGCAAATATGACTCTTCAGAACGGAAGAAATGCTCATGATTAAGTCATTTTGTATGTGATTCGATAAACCACTAAATACGGTGGCCTCAGAAAAATGCTTCGAAAAAAGTAAATCATAATCACTCAGAAACGATGCTAATTCGACACAGTTTCCTCTGTTTAAAGAACTTTTACTTTCACAATGCCCCCGAAATGGTTGTTCTTGCTTCGCTAAATGACAGGTAATGTCAATGAATCGTTTCATTATATCGCGATTTCTTTTCGCTTCCTCATTATTTAACATAGGCTCCCGTCTGTAATGTTCACTCACTTGCGATTCGATCCTGACTTGTCCGAACGAAGTCTGAGATATGACGCTGCGTATATATATGTCATTGACTCTTTTCGCGTTTATTCGACGCTTTACTTAAATTACTGATATCACTGTAACCGGATGACGTCCACACAGAATTCCGATCCATCGAAAACAATAAACAGGGATAGCAAAATAGTTTTTTTTTTTTGCACATCCGCACAGCCATTGAAATATCTCTTACATATTTTATGTTTTGTTCGATGAACAAAGGAGGGCGGGGTGGTTCTGATGATACTAATTGTTTCTTCTCCTCGAAGGACTTTTTATTGAAGGATGTTCTCAAAATATCGTCAACCTCAATTAAACTCCCGCAAGTCGCCATCGTCCATCGTCAACTCGTGTTGTAACTGAATGAATGAATCGGGGAAGCAGGCGAAGCGCGCTCTATTGGTTCTCACTCACCCAACTGAACGTTTGCAACAGCAGTAGTTGACTAGTAAGCAGTGTGTTTAAGACTACTATTTGGCAATGTCTAGAGAACGTGCTCCCCTCAAATGTGTGACAGCTGAATCAGTGGAGATGATGGCGACTAACACGCGGCCTCGGTGAACTTTTTTTCTATCCATCCTCATTGCGCGCGTAAACACGTCATGAGAGTAAGACGCAGTTAAATGGAGCTTATACAGATTGTTTCATAAAAAATGGATCACCCTTAAACATCGCCTTAACTCCAACTTTGTCTAACTCCGCCAAAACTTGAACGAATTTCTCTGAAATTTGGAAGATATGTCAGTTGTGCTTACTAATATCATTGTTGGAAATTTCAAGCATGAATATTGAGTTGTTTTCCTGTTATAGATAAAAAAGTAGTAGATAATTTGATCTTCATTTAGCAATGTTACACAAAATCATACCTCACTCTTATAAAATTAAATTTTTTTCCTTTGTTATGTAATATGTTGTTCTACAATCCAAAAGCTATCAAGCAAAACAAAAATAAAGAAAATCGGTCATTCAGAGCCAGTATAGCACCATTATTCATCAACAATAATGTAACTGCTACATGTGATTAACTGGACTTCATGTTCCATAGCTTCCTGACTTCGTTGCGGTGGTGTTGGCAGCACTCCTGATTGCTTTCAGCTAGAAATCTATCTCTTACCGGTTGAAAACAATACAAACCACAAATGAACAATAACGAGATGCACTCACAAAAAGCAAAGTGTCAGCTGGCATTTGGACCAATGGCCGCTCTGAACTTCACATACAGCAAGGAACCATGAATTCTGAACGCTATGTGAATGTTTTACGAATGAACATTGGCCAGATGACAGATCAACTTGGTGATCCATCGACTTGGTTATTTATGGAAATGCTACGTGTCACAGGAGTAGTAGAGTCAACTTATGCAAGTCTCAATTAGGGCTTAGGACATTATCTTGGCCAGCTCGTTCTCCTGATCTGAATCCCATAGAAAATGTATGGAGTATTCTAGAACGTAACGCTCGTCGTTCATTCACTGCTACCTACAGATGGCGTATCACAACTTACGTCACTGTTAAAAAGAGAGTGGAGAAAGTTAGATCAGTCAAAAATCAACGATATCATCGAATCAATGCCTAGACGAATTGGTTATGTCATTGACAATAAGGGTAAGGCCACAAAATATTAGCTTCTTAAGAACCGTTACTGTATCATAGCCTCTCAGATCATATAAGGACATTTAAATATATTAGGGACATGAAATGACATGAAAAATGCTTTCTGTATCAAACTTATGTTTTATTTAGTCAAATTTTAGGATGATCCACTATTTATGAAACGGACTGTAGGTTACAATAAATGACAGTAGCGTGTGGATTTGACTATATTTCAAGCAGAGAAGAGAAGCACTTGTGCTGCTTGGACAGAAAATAATCAAACACGTACATCATGTAGTTCTCATTAGATTTAATTACGTTTAATCGAATAATTGCTAGGTATGCAATGCGTACTTGCTTACCCTGAAGGCACGACACTGATTTACACCGAATGCGGCGCGGCGCTTCCAATCCAAAAGCCTGTTCACACCGAGTCGTGTGGAATGGGACGGGAAAGTAGCTACGACATCAGACCTGGAAGCCGGCCCAGATTTTAGAACCTGGCCGGGGCCGATCTTAATTCAAGTAGGCCGGGGATGGGGCCGGTTTCAATCAAAGTTGTCGGCCGGCTTAGACCGGCTCTTGTAATTTGATAATTTGATCTACTTTTGCTCTAGAAGTGCGGTATCTGTTGCGTCTAAAGTGCAACAAAATTAGGAGTTTGGACCAACGCTTGCTAGTTTGATGCCCTAAGGAGCACAGTACTTCACAATCAGTGCGCTGTTGTCACACACAACGAAAAGTCAACAGTCAAATTCTGTAGTCTCCATCGCTAGCATTAAGAAAAAGTGGATAAATCGAAGCTTATATTATTATATTAATCGATTCTTATAAGAATAATGATTGCTTGAGATAACAAGTTTGACTAGAAAATATGGCACTTTCCTTTGAATGTTTATCCAACAGATGATCAAACAATCTATTTGATATTATAATTGTTAAGTATACACATGTATAGCACTGTTTTTCTAATAGGTGTGGCCCTACAATTGAATTTCTTTGATATACTGTCTTTTTATTTTCATTCATAGTTCAACTAACTTTATAGACTTTTTTCAGAGCTTTATGGAATTGAGTCTTTCATTAAGAACATTGCCGGCCTAGCCGGCCTGGAAGCTGCGATAAAGCCGACTAGGCAGGTCTCAGGCTTGGGCTGGCCCTGCCCGGCCACGGCTTGGCCGGCGCCCTGCTTCCAGCTCTGTACCATATCATTATAAACCCTTCTAATTGCTAAATACTAAACATGCTCACATTCTTTGTGTTACATGCATTCGAATGAGCCCAAGCAAGACACTATAATCTAATAAAGTATAATAAACACCATAATGACGCACTTAGTTTTCAGACTTTGCATGAAATCAAATGTTGTAGCATTTCAAGCGCTGTGCGAATCTCAGCGAATCACAGCTTAGACTTTTCACTGACAATATATTATAAAAACCCAGTAATATGTATACAATCGGCTGTCAAACTGTCAACACAACTATATACTAATTGCCTGTTTTCACGCCCTGAGCGATGCAAGCGAGCATTTTTAAGGAGAAAAATATTGTTCCTAAACAAGATGTTGTTTCAACTGAGTTGATTAAGAATTCTATGATCTACATCAAACAAACGATATCAGAATATCAGAAACGCATATTTTTTCAATTGAAAAGCACATACAAAATAGATAGAAATGAATGAATTGACTGATGACAAGGCGAATTATGATAAGCTTATTTAAAGAATGACAATTAAGTGGAGGTGATATTAAGTAATTGCGATTACAAAGCATGAAATGACACTGTCTGGAAGGAGATGGCATTTTTATTGATTGATAACATGTTTAAGCGAGCTATGATGTCATCTGTAGAAGTTGTGCACCATCTTAAGGTGCATTCACACTGGACGCGGCGCGTCCAGCAAAAGTGCCTGTTCTCACCGAGCCGCGTGGCGAGGGGCGGGAGATGGGAATGAAGAGGGGGGCAACTACAAATACTATATCATTATGGACATTTCTTATTGCTAAATAATAGTAGTAACCCCAGGGCAGGCGCAAGTCCAAAATGCGAAATGCTGACTCATCTCCCCCCTCTGGAAGGAAGGTGAGGGAGTTCGCCAACGATGTGTTGGGAGGAATGGGTCCGAGAGGAGGAAATAGGTCCCTACCTCCCCCTCTGGAAGGAAGGAAGGAGTTTTCTGGTAAGGGATGGGAAGTAAGGTGATGTGTGAGGGATATAGTTGGAAAGGGTAGGTGTTGGTGGTGTTTGGGATGAGAAAAGTTGGAAATCGGCATGAAGGAGGGTTTGGATGGGAAAGTGGAGTCTAGATTTGGAATCTGCGTGAAATGTTGGATGGAGAAGGAAGGCGGGAGGAGCAGCAAGGGGTAGAATCTCTGAAAACGGCAGAGTTGGAAAAAGGCGGGGTTTGGTGGTTTTGGGATGAGAAAGTCCATTTTTCGGGCAGAAGGAGTGCTCGGATGGGAAAACGGAGGCCAGATTCGGAATCTACGTGAAATGTTGGGCTAGGAAGGATGTTTCCAGCAAAATCGGAGAGAAAATGTTTTGAGGACGTCCCCCCCCCTCCTGCCAAACTTCCAACTTTGGTGTGAGAGATGGTAGAAAGTCGTGCAATAGCTCATTTGAAAGCTAAGAATGAGAAAAATGCAGTGGAAAGCTCAGTTTGGACTAATTTTCTTGGGTTGAGGGAGGAAAATGACAGGAAAACGTAAGAGTTGGAAAAGGCGGGTGTTGGATGTTTTGGGATGAGAAAAGTCGTTTTTCGACAGGAAGGAGGTCTCGGATGGAGAAATGGAGTACAAATTCGGACGTTTTGACCAAAGATGGGTCTAGGAACTTCTTCCCAACTCGGAGAGAAAAAGTTCTGACCCCCCCCCTCGGCAGCGATCTTCCAACTTTGGTTCCAGAGATGGTAGAAAGTCGTGCAATAGCTCGTTTGAAAGCTAAGAATGAGACAAATGCAGTGGAAAACATGGCTTGTCCCTATCTGCCTTCGTTTAGAGGTGAGACGTCATTGAAAATTTGTTTGGGACATTGGCGAAAAACGACAGTGTTAGAATGTTTACGAAAATCGCTCTAGCGGGTGAAACAAGCCTCGGACGGGAAAACAGAGACCAGATTTGGAATCAGCGTCAAATTCTGCATCGGCATGGTAAATTTGAAAGCCATCGGAGAGAAAAAATTTTTCATCATTTTTCCGAAAAACGACCGAGTTAGAATTTTTACGATGGCTTTGGGCTGTAGAGCCAAAACGAAGCATCGGATGGGGAAATGGAGAGCAGATTCGGATTCAGCGTCAAATTCTACAAAATAACCGTGAGTTTCCAGCTCCATCGGAGCACTAGAACTGGAGATAGACGGGTTTTAAGTTTTTTGAATGATGGGTATTACGTCATCAGCTGATCGCCACAAACTATATAAGTGGAAACTCTGCTTGTGGAAATCAGTTCTCCTCCCGACTGGGTTGGGGTAGGTGAACTCCGGAGCTCCGATGATAGCATTGGAAATCTGAAAAAACCGGGTTTCTGTACGAAACCGACTTAGAAAATTTCATTGCTGAACTCAGCTAAGGCGTCAGACTTAGAGGTTCACCAGGAGATGGCCTTCGTCTCCAGGCCATAAAAGACTCCAAAACTTTAAAGGCTTGCAACTTTGCTTCTGCAAGTCCGTTTGACTTGATTCAAAAAAAGTTCGGTTGCTATTGACATGCCCTAAGTGCCATACTACTTACAAAGTTTCATAAGTAGTGCTAAAAGGTTGAAAAATTTAAATTTACTAGTTTTGGAGGTTCTCTGTGGTTTTCGACCCTGCTGAAGACAACTAGAGGATTTTTAATGATGTCTGAGTCAGTCTTCTCATGTCTTTCCATGACACAAGCAGCTTTTCACTGAAAGCGAGCAAGACACGGAGAGTTTTGCTGTAATATTCCACTGACAGGGTGTTCCTTCGGGACGGCGGACGATGCCGTAGTGATAAGTGTGGCAAGGGAGTGTGTCATATTTTAGACCGAAACCACTGGGGCAACTCATGTCTCATGTTGGGCATTTGACACAGTTCTCAACGTAGCACTTTGAACGCCAATCGGTTGAGTCTTAGATATCTTGTAATGGGTGGCCTCTAAACATCTCCATTGCAAAACGCTGGTGAATCAAGCTATCCCTCTCTACGGCTTGCTATCAAGCTGATCAAAGCAACGACTTGCTTCCTCTTACCAAATCCACCGGTTTTCATGTCTGGCGATCAAGTCATGGACGGTGCAAGTCACGGAGATTTTCGGTGTCATACTTTCTGTAGGTGGCGTTCTTTCGAGACAGCGGTGAAGTCCGTAGCGATGAGTACTGCACGGGACGTGGGCAATGGTAATCCTTGTGAAACCTCTCTGCGTCATGTTTCCAAGTGGTTGCCTTTCGTCTCAACGTTGTACTCTGACCGCCAGGGCGACATTTAGCTATCTGCCCAAGGTTACCTCATAAAATCTCCATTGCACTTGCCTCCGAATAGTTGGCCAACCATGTGAGAATGAACCATCAGTTCTTTTATGAACTGTCTCTATCACGGACACGAAATGATGAAGGGATGAAACGGGAGGACATTCATGTGCCACACAAAACACATCACAGATTTCTCTCTTCGCTAGTGAACAAGCTCTTGTCAGTGTCGTCAGAAAGTGTATCATGGTTTTCAAAGTTAGTGTAGTCAAATAGTTTACCGCGACACCCGTTTGAGAAAGTAAAGTTTGATCATGACGTTTATTCGAGAGTTTAGAATGTTATATGAAAACAGTGTTCACCACAGCGCTAGAAAGTTTTACTGCACTGTGTAGATTGTTTCACAGCGTTAAAAGGTCTTATAGTCAGCGTTGAATGTTTTATAAAACCAGATGTTGTCACAAACGTTGAGTGTGTGAGAGCTAGTTCCATGACATTGAATCGCATGGGTTGTAAAAGTTCATAATCCAAGGATAGGCTCGTCTACGGTTGGATTTAGGGTTTTATATCACATGCGTTAACCATTCGTGTAGAATACGTGAAGCACATGTTCTCTTAAAAGTCTTAACGCAAATGTTGAAATAAGTTTCGTAAGAAGTCTTTGACAGGTTGCTGTGAAACTTAGCGAACGTTGAAAAAAGTTTTATAAAATGTTTGTGCAGTCACACTCGTTACCGTACCAGCTTTGCTAAATGTGTTGTTTGCCTTTATCAAATTAAATGCGTGTGTAGACTGTTTGTAAATAAAGACAGATAGTGTTTTTGCACTCTGCATCGGCAGCATACGAGTATAGACATAACAACCTTTAACGTTGTAAGTCGAATGCATATGAGTTAGGAAACAGTCAAAGCATGTGTGAGATGAAAATCAACCTGCTAGATGAAGTGAAACACAAAAGTGTCACAACTATTTTACGGGAAATAAAGGAGAACTGTGACAACGTTTACAGTCATCATAGACAGATGAACATATAGTCTAACTTTCTGACATTCAAATGAAAGTCGTAAACATGAACTGCGGTGTAAGAAAGTTTAGGACAACAATTTTATGTTGGCAAAACTTTCATAGATTGCAGTCATGTTTAAAGGTGATATAAAGACCTGTAGAAACGCATAAGTCTTAGTTCAACGACTCGACCATTGAACTCACAAAATGAACACGTCTGTGTAGAAAACTCATCAGTAGGAAACAGCAAAGCATGTCATTGAATGATCAAGTCTCTGTCAGTGGAATTATTTCATGAGTATGAAACAGCGAACATTAGGACTGACCATGAGCATGAAAGGTTAGAATCGAAGTTTGCTTTTCATGTACATAATAAATGAAACCGTGTCTCATTTCTAAACGAATCGTGCATTGATCATAGAATCAACATTGAAACCTGCATCAAGTGATTTTCTGTGCGAATGCAGACGATGTAAAAATGACACACGGATTGACATTTAACATTGCTCGCAATAGTCAGCATGCTGCCATTCAAAACGTTTATCATAAAACCTATCAGTGAAACAAATGCTCCCCTCCTGTGCACACAAAGAATCATAAGTGCTCTCTGACGCCTGTTTGTCGCGCTGCCCCTCAGCAGATAGAGTAGAACACAAAGATGAATGACAGCGCAGCCGGTTGGCGACCATCTGTCGCGCTAGCCCCTCAGCAGATAGAGTAGAACACAAAGATGTACGCTCTCTCTGGCACCCGTCTGTCACATTAAACAGAGACCTATCGCATCTGTCCCACGAGCAAGGATGCAGGATCGTATCGTCATCTCAGACCTCCCACCTAGCTGATTCCCACACAGCTCATTGCTATCACGCCGGAATGGAGATTTACGCGATAAATGTATCTAAGTTTGTTGAGTGGTTAAGGAAGGCAGTCAATGAAAATATGACTTCCCCTTTCTTCCTCCAACCATAAGTTTTGAGCAATATGATTGCACGAACCAGACATTTAAAGGGCTGTATCATTCTCATATAAAGCAGAGTGTCTTACATTTTACTATCATAATCATGTCCGAGAAGCCGACTGCACACGATACCCCATATAGGATTACTTGTATGGGCGAAACTTTTCTCTCCGATGAGTGTGAGGATATAGTATTTCAGTTTATGAAATACTATTCCTTGTTCGATGAATCGAACGTTATACCTCCACCCGAATCCCCAATGATGGATCCGCAGGAATCTGCGAGTGAGACCGAGACGGTGGCAAGTGACGCCTAGACGGTGGGGAGTGAGGCCGAGATGGTAACCAGCGAGAGCGAGACGGTCGAAAGAGAGGACTCGGAAAGTGATAACATGGAAAGTGAGGACATGGAAAGTGAAGATATCATTGTGATATCGGATGATGAAGTAAGAGTTTTACACATGCATACGAATGGCTGTCATCTCAACTCGTTCATGTTTTCTTTCAGTGATGGAGTGAGTGATGGGCGTTCTTTAGCTCATAAAATCATCATGCACACATACAGCACACGGTTTCACCACATTTCCTCGTGAATGCATCATGAGTTCTTATAAGAACTTCCTTCTAATGCAGCTAAAGCGGTCCCAAGCCCGCCACATGTCTTCGGATATGGAATGCAGAGGGGAAGGATAAATGATGAATGGAATGAAGGGAAGCCAAACTTGCACGACATGCAGCCACAAACACATTTCTATCTTCATTAAGATGACATTCAATCACTTGAATTCTAATGTGACCATCACATCCCTAGATCTCAGTACAGTCAACTCTCTAACGTACTTATTAAACCTATTATCTCTAGCTTTACAAACACTGAAAGGATTCTAACATGATTTCAAACTTTAAAAATGTCAACTTTATTTCTAACGTTGCAAGCAGTGAAGTGAATCTGACTTCATTTATATTTCACCTATCTTAGAAACAGCGACATGGTTATAACTTAACAATCATCAACTTTATTTCTAACTTTACAAACGTCAACTATATTTCTAACTTTACAAACAGTGAAGTGAATCTGACTTCATTTATATTTCACCTATCTTACAAACAGCGACATGGTTATAACTTTATTTCTAACTTTACAATCATCAACTTTATTTCTAACTTTACAAACGTCAACTATATTTCTAACTTTACAAACAGTGAAGTGAATCTGACTTCATTTATATTTCACCTATCTTACAAACAGCGACATGGTTATAACTTTATTTCTAACTTTACAATCATCAACTTTATTTCTAACTTTACAAACGTCAACTATATTTCTAACTTTACAAACAGTGAAGTGAATCTGACTTCATTTATATTTCACCTATCTTACAAACAGCGACATGGTTATAACTTTATTTCTAACTTTACAATCATCAACTTTATTTCTAACTTTACAAACGTCAACTATATTTCTAACTTTACAAACAGTGAAGTGAATCTGACTTCATTTATATTTCACCTATCTTACAAACAGCGACATGGTTATAACTTTTTCTAACTTTACAAACGTCAACTATATTTCTAACTTTACAAACAGTGAAGTGAATCTGACTTCATTTATATTTCACCTATCTTACAAACAGCGACATGGTTAGAACTTTATTTCTAACTTTACAATCATTAACTTTATTTCTAACTTTACAAACAGTAAAATGGTTGTAACTTTATTACTAAGTCAATCCACTCTATTGAAATGACAAGAAAACAACACAGTATGTACATGATATGTCATTGAAACCCACACAGCTTTTTTTTGTTATACTACCAATTCATTTCATGTGTTCTATCCTATACATTCAAAACCTGCAACGACATTTATTCTATTACACCTGAAATCTATTGACATGTGATACATTACATTAAATCTTCGATATCAAATACTATCATTAAACAACTAGCAGTACCTGACTCTAAACATGTACTGATTCCCACATTTATGACATTAGTAATTTTTCTATCATGTGTTACTACATGCTCATCAATATGAAAGGCTTGCAGTGACTTAACTCTTAATGTGTCCAGGTCAAGCTTTTGGAAATAACTTTTCATGTACAGTTGACATACAATCAATTTCAACGGATGCTCCAGTCATAGCATGTTATTCCTGCTTTCGCACTCATGGTGTCATGCTGCATCAACAAGTTGCTTTTATCTAACTTTTACATGAATAAACCAAACGCCCTGATGCTCCATGATTATGTCTCGATATGCTATTGTTGTTTCTTTTAACTATGTCACTGATTCAAACAGTTAATTACCCTACCTATTCATTAAACTTTGAAATCTCAATCTTTGCTTTCATCGAATATGAACCTCTAATTTACATACAACAACTATGTTATGTGTTCTATCTCACACACTCAACCAGTAGAAACATTCATTCTGTTATATCCATGAACATGATGTGATAAAATTCACATCATCTCAAAACCCTTTAACAGCGCTTGTCTTCAAACAGATGCTGAATCCCACATAGCTTGTTTGTTATACTAACAATTCATTTCAATGTGAGCTAATCTTGCATCACTCATTTCATGTAACACAACTTTTCACTTTAATTATTCCCAGAATGTTACTGCAGTGGTCTCAACACAATCCCTACCATGTATTCTGACACTCTAATCACTGTGCAATGACTGTTGTGAATTGTATCGCATTCACGTGCATGACTCAGACCTGTAAATTCCTGTTACTCAGGTGTGAGACGGTTATGAGAACCTAAGATGCTTCAGTTGTTCATTTCAATTTACATGAGTAACATTTGATGCTTTCATGTCTAGTAACATGTATGAGTTACTTCATAACTCTAGTTTCATGGAAACTTTGATTATTCATTCTTTGCTCGCTGAAGATGAGTGTTTTAAAATCATCACACTGTGAAGAGAGATTGCAAACTAATGAAGACAGCAATTTGATTTCTGTATACATTTGGCGTGTGAGTGGCCATCCCTTCATCCCTTTCATCAATTTTCAACCCATCCTCTGAGTTCAACGGGCTTGGAACCGCCAGAAAGTGTAAACACTTTCTGGCCTCATTATGGGTAGCCTCATAAAGGCTGTTTGGAACATTCACTAGCCTCATGAAGGCTGTTTGTGGCGTTCTCCGACTCCTCTCTACTTTTGCTCGAAGATCTCTGTAAGAAAGAAAAATGGTAATAGAGTTGATTGAGAGGCAATGACGTTCGAGTAACTTACTAGGAAATTTCCTCTTCACTTTTCTCACTGAAAAATCACACAGTCGACCGTCTACCTCCATACTGATATGAATGCAGGTGACCCCACCTCCCTCGTAGCACTCCTGCGTGGTGTTTAAATCATCTGTAACAGTAGGCACGTCACATAATTGGTTTCTGTAGATTGGCAGGTGTACCTCTACGTGTCTTCTCTTCATTTCTTTGTTGATGTCTTCAGCCTGACTAAGTCTCCTCTTCAGGTCATGATTTTCTTCTCTCATCCCTTGACAGTTCCTCTCTATCACACCAAGTCTATCAACCTCCTGCCTCTGATGATTCAACTCGGATACTACCTCCTCATAAGCCATCTCCTTCTCCTTCCATTCCCGCCTCTCTTTCATTAATGTATCCTCTCTCTTCTGCAGCTGTAATACTTCCTCCTGTAAGACTTTCACCGTTCCCACTTTAATTTCTAGTTTGGCTATGTCCTGCACCATCTCTTTATTTTGTCTATTCACGGCCTCATAGCGATCTTTGAGCAGCATGTAATGGACTTGCTGTGATGCCTTCGCCTTCAACTCATCTCTATCTAGAGCTCTTGTTTGTTCGCGTATACCGCCCTTCTTTGGCGTAGAAGTGTTAAGTGGCTCCTCTACATGTTCAGATGCGCGCTCAGATACATGTTCAGATTCCTGTTTACCACTCATGAAAACGGCTCTCACCTCCTGTACTTCCCCTTCCTCCTCACTGCTGCTTGTATCGCTGAGGAAATGATCGCTCTCTTCATCATCCAAGTCGACAATGTGTCTTACAGCCGCCCTCTTCTTCTGCCATCGTCTATACAAGTTATCAAACCACTTTTTGAAGTGGCAGTTAGAAATAGACGCACTAGGCCACTGTTCATGTCTTTTCCTAAATTCGACAAAGTCAGAGTCTGCTTCCACAGCATGATAGACACATGTCTTCATTTCAAAGACCTTCTTATGCTCCCCAATGTATTCCACCTGTCTCAAGTGCTTTTTGTATTCGGTCCCTCTGTATACTTTATCGCATGAACATCTTGTGACACTGTAGCGCGAAGATTTTGATAAAACCATGTTGAAACTGCAAGATAAAAGTTAGTTATTTACTACAGTTCTCACGAGAAAGCACTGTTTATCAGAAACGTGTTTGTAATAAATGGCATGGGACAGACAATGATGACCCTAACCTTAAGACCCTGGTGTTAGAAAGTGTATCAGTGATGCCTGTAAGATCTGACTTTAAATCTCTAACTTAAGAACGTTTGGTAGCAAACGTCAGACGACTCACCGTTGAAAGGAGGAAACAGGAGTGATATTGGATGGGGAGAAGCGCCTTACATACTTGTCTCTCACAAAGACAGAATATGCCAATGTCCAAATTTGGTCATGTCTCCTTCAAAGGATTTCATCTCGCCATATCTGGAATCTCAACCGCTGATTTTCCTGACTGACGCAGGGAGTCAAGATTGCCACAAATGGACATTCTCGCTTCGCTCGGCTCACGCTTTGTGACAGCGGTCTCTTTATCCTGAGTGGCAAGTTTGTATGACCCTCAACTGAAATATGAAAAGATTGAATAGTTCCTAGCGTGTGATAAAATACAAGGAATGACAAACGCACAGATGCTCACAGTGATACTTAGGGGCTTCACACCATTTGAATGTTTTCTTATATCATTATCATGCTCACTTTCGAAGAGGCTTGATTCAATGGTTCATTTGAAAGATGCTTGTAAAGTTCAATACTGCATTCCCATGACATTTCAATTTTAGGTGCTTATACAAGTGCATAAGCTTTCACTGGACTCGCATCGTCTTATAAAGTGTTCGTTTATGCAGCGCACGAAGCTATATCTCTCAATGACGTTGAACTCAATCTCACACACACATTGTCACTTTAACCATGACTGGAATACAGTTCTCCCACATAAACTTTATTTATAACGCTACAAATGCTGAAAGGATTCTAACATTATTTTATACTTCCCCTATCTTACAAATACTGAAAGGATTCTAGCATGATTTCAAACTTTACAAACATCAACTTCATTTCTAACGTTACAAACAGTTAAATGCTTGTGACACTATTTTATACTTTATCTATCTCACTAACACTGAAATGATTCTAACAAAATTTCTAACTTACAAGCAGTGACATGGCCACGACTTTATTTTATACTTCGCCTATCTTGCAAACACTGAAATGATTCTGATATTATTCCAAACTTTACAAACAGTAAAATGGTTGTAACTTTATTACTAAGTCAATCCACTCGGTTTGAAGTCAAACTTTATGTGAAAAGAAAACGACACAGTATGTACATGATATGTTATTGAAAGCCACACAGCCTTTTGTTATGCTAACAATTCAGTTCAATGTGAGCTAGTCTTGTATCACTCATTTCATACGACATAACTTTCACTTGTAACATTCCTTTAATGTTACTACTATGTGTTCTAAACTTTATGAGATCGCTTTCACTTCTATCTCACGCTTTCTTCATCATCTAACCAAGTGAATGAAATTGATGATACATTATCTGACTATACGCATTTAGTCACATTCTACACGAACAGATATTACTAACATGGATCATATACGAGGGGTGATTGATAAGTTCGCGGCCTGACATAGAAACCTTAAAGCCAGGCCATTATGCACATGTGGATTGATACAATGGAATGTGCTGACGTCGCATGACGAGTGATCAGTCGATCCGGTGAACTGTTGGTAAACCACAGCTACTTAACTTCAGTTACTAACTTATTAGTCAGTTAGTCAGATAAGTGTTGCGTAAGATGGATCACGTTTCAAATCGAGCTGTCATTCGTTATCTCGGCTTGAAAGGACTCACACCAAAGGAGATTCATGATGATATGGTTGGAACACTTGGTGAGAAAGCTCCGTCCTACACCACAGTCAAGAAGTGGGCTTCAGAATTCAAGCAAGGAAGAGAGAGCTTGGAAGATGATCCCCGTTGTGGAAGACCAGTGACAGTGAGCACAGAAGATGTGATCGATCATGTTCAAAAGATTATTCTTGATGATCGCCGTACAACCGAGCGAAAGATTGCCTTCGAACTGAAGATTTCACAAGAGCGTGTCCATAACATCATCCATCATGAACTTGGCATGAACAAAGTTTCCGCTCGATGGGTGCCACAACTGCTCACACCAGAGAACAAACCAGCCCGCGTTCTCATCTCAAGGGACAACCTGGCGCTGTTCGTAAGAGATCCTGAAAATTTCATGGACCGGTTCATTACGATGGATGAGACTTTGGTTCACCACTACAGAGTCGAAAGAACAATCGAAACAATGGAAGCACCCAGGATCACCAACTCCGCGGAAAGCCAAGGTCACCAGGTCCGCGGGAAAGGTCATGGTCTCCATTTTTTGGGATTCGAAGGGACTGTTGTTGGACTTCCTAGAGACTGGTCGGACTCACCGGATCGACTGATCACTCGTTATGCGCCGTCAGCACATTCCATTGTATCAATCCACATGTGCATAATGGTCTGGCTTTACGCTTTCTATGTCAGGCCGCGAACTTATCAATCACCCCTCGTAAAACGCCAAATCTTGTCATAGGCTTGACTATGCTATGGATTTAGTGAATTATCTATGTAACTTACACTTTTAAAACGCTAGATCCTTAAATTTCAATACAGGGACACCTATCCTATGGATTTAGGAGTTTTGCTGTATAATTTAGTAAACTTATGTCTCTGTCAGCATACGACTTTTAAAATACAACACTGACTGATGAATGATGTTCATATACTCCTAGCTTGGATAACAAGAAACTTTACTGCGTTGACTATTATATATTTTCCTCATCAACTCTTTACACACATATGATTCCAATCACTAAGTTACATACAACTCTATTATTGAACATGCATCAATCACCTTTCAGCTGACCACATCAAATGTAAAGTGTACAACATAATGAGCATGTAACTATCTCTCATCAATGATATGAAATCTGGCTTTTCACTATGAAAATTAAGTCTTGCCTTCAAAGTCATTTTACAAAGCGAACATATGCATCATGTATTCTACACTAAAAGAGATCGTTCATTTGTGTTATCCAAATCCCTAAGTCCCTAAATTTAACGGTTGGTAACCCTACCCCTTAGATGATGGACTTTAGCAATTTATCTATGTCATTCACCAATGGCTAAGTTAGTAAATGCATGTATACACTCTACAACATGATGTATGTTATATAAAACGCTAAATCTCTAAGTCCAACCGTGACTGTCATTGCCTGCATTACTATAGAACATGTTGCTCTGATGATTCTTCCACCATCCTTACTATATCCATTTGAGGGGTAGTGAAGAAATAAATTCATGACTTCAGGTCAAAACCTCTCTCTACACACGTTTATATTTCACACCATGTAAAAGATCCTTGCTACTTATCATAGGTGCTTTAAAACTTTAAACATGATGACTTCATGGCAGTTAGACCTTTGAAGATGTGTGTTGGACAAGTTTAGCACTTGTCATGAAGTTGAGTTCTCATCAGATGAATCTAATAAGAGCTTCTTCTTTTTCTAAGAAAGATAGAGATCCTTGAATCTAGTGTTTGTGTGTGGCACAGTCTGTAACTTTTCTTTGTTAATTGGGTGGCCTCCAACGAATTGGTGACCGGATCCTCGGAAGGACCGATAGAATACTTCGATTACTCGAAGAATTCCGGACGCTGAATTCTCAGCAACGCCAGATATTCTAGCGCCATATCCCTAAATAAAGGGTTTTCCACAAGCTCATGTGGAATGAGGTGGACGGGGCAGCGAATTGCTTCGCCTTTCTCTGCCTGCAAAGCAGCCAGGAGAAAGACTTTCCCCATCTTCACTCCGCATCCACAGCGGAGCTCAAGGGTTCGGCTCATGTCAAAGAAAGCGATATCGAACGACATTGCATCAAACGACTTGTATTTCATGAATGAGTGTGAACGTCTCCCTTATATTTCTCACACATTTTTGTAACTGACTAGCAAGGCATTGAAGAATTGAACAAATCGACAGTGACCATGCTTTAACAGCAAATGGTGACTTGCGCGCGCGCGGAGTGTACAGTAACGAATTGTCAACGTGAGAATCCTTTCAGTCGCCCACGATAATCTCTCCGGCGCGATAGCAATGAGCTGTGCAGGAATCAGCTAGGTGGGAGGTCTGAGATGATGATGCGTTCCTGCATCCTTGCTCGTGGGACAGATGCGATAGATCTCTGTTTAATGTGACAGACGGGTGCCAGAGACAGAGTGCGTACATCTTTGTGTTCTACTCTATCTGCTGAGGGGCAGCGCGACAAACAGGCGTCAGAGAGCACTTATAATTCTTTGTGTGCACAGGAGGGGAACATCTGTTTCACTGATAGGTTTTATGATAAACGTTTTGAATGGCAGCATGTTGACTATTGCGAGCAATGTTAAATGACAATCCGTGTGTCATTTTTACATCGTCTGCATTCGTACAGAAAATCACTTGATGCAGGTTTCAATGTTGATTCTATGATCAATGCACGATTCGTTTAGAAATGAGACACGGTTTCATTTATTATGTACATGAAAAGCAAACTTCGATTCTAACCTTTCATGCTCATGGTCAGTCCTAATGTTCGCTGTTTCATACTCATGAAATAATTCCACTGACAGAGACTTGATCATTCAATGACATGCTTTGCTGTTTCCTACTGATGAGTTTTCTACACAGACGTGTTCATTTTGTGAGTTCAATGGTCGAGTCGTTGAACTAAGACTTATGCGTTTCTACAGGTCTTTATATCACCTTTAAACATGACTGCAATCTATGAAAGTTTTGCCAACATAAAATTGTTGTCCTAAACTTTCTTA
Source organism: Prostheceraeus crozeri (assembly GCA_907163375.1). Taxonomy (NCBI): domain Eukaryota; kingdom Metazoa; phylum Platyhelminthes; order Polycladida; family Euryleptidae; genus Prostheceraeus; species Prostheceraeus crozeri. The sequence goes on along the minus strand of CAJQUW010013838.1, from coordinate 26,621 downwards.
CACCGCAGTTCATGTTTACGACTTTCATTTGAATGTCAGAAAGTTAGACTATATGTTCATCTGTCTATGATGACTGTAAACGTTATCACAGTTCTCCTTTATTTCCCGTAAAATAGTTGTGACACTTTTGTATTTCACTTCATCTAGCAGGTTGATTTTCATCTCACACATGCTTTGAGTGTTTCCTAACTCATATGCATTCGACTTACAACGTTACAGGTTGTTATGTCTATACTCGTATGCTGTCGATGCAGAGTGCAAACAACACATTTAGCAAAGCTGGTACGCTAACGAGTGTGACTGCAGAAACATTTTATAAAACTTTTTTCAACGTTCGCTAAGTTTCACAGCAACCTGTCAAAGACTTCTTACGAAACTTATTTCAACATTTGCGTTAAGACTTTTAAGAGAACATGTGCTTCACGTATTCTACACGAATGGTTAACGCATGTGATATAAAACCCTAAATCCAACCGTAGACGAGCCTATCCTTGGATTATGAACTTTTACAACCCATGCGATTCAATGTCATGGAACTAGCTCTCACACACTCAACGTTTGTGACAACATCTGGTTTTATAAAACATTCAACGCCGACTATAAGACCTTTTAACGCTGTGAAACAATCTACACAGCGCAGTAAAACTTTCTAGCGCTGTGGTGAACACTGTTTTCATATAACATTCTAAACTCTCAGTCTCACTGTAGTAGAAAACCTCTTCTACTAAACCTGATGAAGCTAATCTAACAATCATGAAGTTTGAATTTTCTAATAGAGAACATTTGCCAACTGTCTCCAATAAAGCTTTCTAGTGCTGTGAAAGTAAGTTACAAGACAATCTACACTGTGCTGTGAAACCTTTTCGATAAAACTTTCTAGTGCTGTGAAAGTAAGTTACAAGAAAATCTACACTGTGCTGTAAAACCTTTTCGATAAAACTTTCTAGTGCTGTGAAAGTAAGTTACAAGACAATCTACACTGTGCTGTAAAACCTTTTCGATAAAACTTTCTAGTGCTGTAAAAATAAGTTACAAGACAATCTACACTGTTTACTTCAGTTGATGCTAAAAACAGCTTTCGTCTCTCCTTGAACTTTATTGACCAGATTAAAATAGTTAATTAAAAGATATGTATCTTTTATTATACATATCTTTTAATTAACTATTTTAATCTGGTCAATAAATTTCAAGGAGAGACGACAGCTGTTTTTAGCATCAACTGAAGTATGAAGAACCTCCTGTTGGCGGCCATCCTGTATAATCTACACTGTGCAGTAAAACCTTTTCGATAAAACTTTCTAGTGCTGTGATGAGTTCGGTCAGTCATACAACGTCAATGATCAAACTATATTTTCACAAACGTGCGTCGCGGTAAAAACTATTTGACTACACTAACGCTTGCATTTCATGACACTTGTGTTTCGTAAAACTTCGATGATCAAACTTCACTTTCTCAAACGGGTGTCGCGGTAAAATTATTTGACTACACTAACTACACTTTGCTTTTACAAACCCTGATACACTTTCTGGCGACACTCACGAATAAACGTCATGATCAAACTTTACTTTCTCAAACGGGTGTCGCGGTAAACTATTTGACTACACTAACTTTGCAAACCATGATGCACTTTCTGACTAGACTTACGAATACAACTTCAATGATCAAACTTTCTAACTATGCATCAACCTGTGCTGCAGCAAAACTTTTGTACAACATGATAAAGTTTCTGACTAGACCTACGAATAAACGTCATGATCAAACTTTCTAAATATACATCAACCTGTACTGCAGTAAGACTTTTGCAAACCATGATACACTTTCTGACTAGACTTATGAATAAACCTTCGATGATTAAACTTTATTTTCACAAACGTGCGTCGCGGTAAACTATTTGACTACACTAACTTTGCAAACCATGATACACTTTCTGACGACACTGACAAGAGCTTGTTCACTAGCGAAGAGAGAAATCTGTGATGTGTTTTGTGTGGCACATGAATGTCCTCCCGTTTCATCCCTTCATCATTTCGTCTCCGTGATAGAGACAGTTCATAAAAGAACTGATGGTTCATTCTCACATGGTTGGCCAACTATTTGGAGGCAAGTGCAATGGAGATTTTATGAGGTAACCTGTGGCAGATAGCTAAATGTTGCCCTGGCGGTCAGAGTACAACGTTGAGACGAAAGGCAACCACTTGGAAACATGACGCAGAGAGGTTTCACAAGGATTACCATTGCCCACGTCCCGTGCAGTACTCATCGCTACGGACTTCACCGCTGTCTCGAAAGAACGCCCACCTACAGAAAGTATGACACCGAAAATCTCCGTGACTTGCACCGTCCATGACTTGATGGCCAGACATGAAAACCGGTGGAGTTGGTAAGAGGAAGCAAGTCGTTGCTTTGATCAGCTTGATAGCAAGCCGTAGAGAGGGATAGCAATTTCACCAGCTATCCTTGGATTATGAACTTTACAACCCATGCGATTCAATGTCATGGAACTAGCTCTCACACACTCAACGTTTGTGACAACATCTGGTTTTATAAAACATTCAACGCTGACTATAAGACCCTTTAACGCTGTGAAACAATCTACACAGTGCAGTAAAACTTTCTAGCGCTGTGGTGAACACTGTTTTCATATAACATTCTAAACTCTCAGTCTCACTGTAGTAGAAAACCTCTTCTACTAAACCTGATGAAGCTAATCTAACAATCATGAAGTTTGAATTTTCTAATAGAGAACATTTGCCAACTGTCTCCAATAAAGCTTCCTAGTGCTGTGAAAGTAAGTTACAAGACAATCTACACTGTGCTGTGAAACCTTTTCGATAAAACTTTCTAGTGCTGTGAAAGTAAGTTACAAGACAATCTACACTGTGCTGTAAAACCTTTTCGATAAAACTTTCTAGTGCTGTGAAAGTAAGTTACAAGACAATCTACACTGTGCTGTAAAACCTTTTCGATAAAACTTTCTAGTGCTGTGAAAGTAAGTTACAAGACAATCTACACTGTGCAGTAAAACCTTTTCGATAAAACTTTCTAGTGCTGTGATGAGTTCGGTCAGTCATACAACGTCAATGATCAAACTATATTTTCACAAACGTGCGTCGCGGTAAAAACTATTTGACTACACTAACGCTTGCATTTCATGACACTTGTGTTTCGTAAAACTTCGATGATCAAACTTTCTAACTATGCATCAACCTGTGCTGCAGCAAAACTTTTGTACAACATGATAAAGTTTCTGACTAGACCTACGAATAAACGTCATGATCAAACTTTCTAACTATACATCAACCTCTGCTGCAGTAAAACTTTTGCAAACCATGATACACTTTCTGACTAGACTTATGAATAAACCTTCGATGATTAAACTTTATTTTCACAAACGTGCGTCGCGGTAAACTATTTGACTACACTAACTTTGCAAACCATGATACACTTTCTGACGACACTGACAAGAGCTTGTTCACTAGCGAAGAGAGAAATCTGTGATGTGTTGTGTGTGGCACATGAATGTCCTCCCGTTTCATCCCTTCATCATTTCGTCTCCGTGATAGAGACAGTTCATAAAAGAACTGATGGTTCATTCTCACATGGTTGGCCAACTATTCGGAGGCAAGTGCAATGGAGATTTTATGAGGTAACCTGTGGCAGATAGCTAAATGTTGCCCTGGCGGTCAGAGTACAATGTTGAGACGAAAGGCAACCACTTGGAAACATGACGCAGAGAGGTTTCACAAGGATTACCATTGCCCACGTCCCGTGCAGTACTCATCGCTACGGACTTCACCGCTGTCTCGAAAGAACGCCCACCTACAGAAAGTATGACACCGAAAATCTCCGTGACTTGCACCGTCCATGACTTGATCGCCAGACATGAAAACCGGTGGATTTGGTAAGAGGAAGCAAGTCGTTGCTTTGATCAGCTTGATAGCAAGCCGTAGAGAGGGATAGCAATTTCACCAGCTATCCTTGGATTATGAACTTTACAACCCATGCGATTCAATGTCATGGAACTAGCTCTCACACACTCAACGTTTGTGACAACATCTGGTTTTATAAAACATTCAACGCCGACTATAAGACCTTTTAACGCTGTGAAACAATCTACACAGTGCAGTAAAACTTTCTAGCGCTGTGGTGAACACTGTTTTCATATAACATTCTAAACTCTCAGTCTCACTGTAGTAGAAAACCTCTTCTACTAAACCTGATGAAGCTAATCTAACAATCATGAAGTTTGAATTTTCTAATAGAGAACATTTGTCAACTGTCTCCAATAAAGCTTCCTAGTGCTGTGAAAGTAAGTTACAAGACAATCTACACTGTGCTGTGAAACCTTTTCGATAAAACTTTCTAGTGCTGTGAAAGTAAGTTACAAGACAATCTACACTGTGCTGTAAAACCTTTTCGATAAAACTTTCTAGTGCTGTGAAAGTAAGTTACAAGACAATCTACACTGTGCTGTAAAACCTTTTCGATAAAACTTTCTAGTGCTGTGAAAGTAAGTTACAAGACAATCTACACTGTGCAGTAAAACCTATTCGATAAAACTTTCTAGTGCTGTGATGAGTTCGGTCAGTCATACAACGTCAATGATCAAACTATATTTTCTCAAACGGGTGTCGCTAACATATAGATAGCTAAATGTTGCCCTGGCGGTCAGAGTACAACGTTGAGACGAAAGGCAACCACTTGGAAACATGACGCAGAGAGGTTTCACAAGGATTACCATTGCCCACGTCCCGTGCAGTACTCATCGCTACGGACTTCACCGCTGTCTCGAAAGAACGCCCACCTACAGGAAGTATGACACCGAAAATCTCCGTGACTTGCACCGTCCATGACTTGATCGCCAGACATGAAAACCGGTGGAGTTGGTAAGAGGAAGCAAGTCGTTGCTTTGATCAGCTTGATAGCAAGCCGTAGAGAGGGATAGCTTGATTCACCAGCGTTTTGCAATGGAGATGTTTAGAGGCCACCCATTACAAGATAGCTAAGACTCAACCGATTGGCGTTCAAAGTGCTACGTTGAGAACTGTGTCAAATGCCCAACATGAGACATGAGTTGCCCCAGTGGTTTCGGTCTAAAATAGGACACACTCCCTTGCCACACTTATCACTGCGGCATCGTCCGCCGTCCCGAAGGAACACCCTGTCAGTGGAATATTACAGCAAAACTCTCCGTGTCTTGCTCACTTTCAGTGAAAAGCTGCTTATACCATGAGAAGACTGGCTCAGACATCATTAAAAATCCTCTAGTTGACTTCAGCAGGGTCGAAAACCCCAGAAAACCTCCAATACTAGTGAATTTAAATTTTTCAACTTTTTAGCACTACTTATGAAATTTTATAAGTAGTCTATCACTTAGGGCAGGTCAATAGCAACCGAACCTTTTTTGAATCAAGTCAAACGGACTTGCAGAAGCAAAGTTACAAGCTTTTAAAGTTTTGGAGTCTTTAATGGCCTGGAGACGAAGGCCATCTCCTGGCGAACCTCTAAGTCTGACGCCTTAGCTGAGTTCAGCAATGAAATTTTCTAAGTCGGTTTCTTACAGAAACCCGGTTTTTCAGATTTCCAATGCTATCATCGGAGCTCCGGAGTTCACCTACCCCAACCCAGTCGGGAGGAGAACTGATTTCCACAAGCAGAGTTTCCACTTATATAGTTTGTGGGGATCAGCTGATGACGTAATACCCATCATTCAAAAAACTTAAAACCCGTCTATCTCCGGTTCTAGTGCTCCGATGGAGCTGGAAACTCACGGTTATTTTGTAGAATTTGACGCTGAATCCGAATCTGCTCTCCATTTCCCCATCCGATGCTTCGTTTTGGCTCTACAGCCCAAAGCCATCGTAAAAATTCTAACTCGGTCGTTTTTCGGAAAAATGATGAAAAATTTTTTCTCTCCGATGGCTTTCAAATTTACCATGCCGATGCAGAATTTGACGCTGATTCCAAATCTGGTCTCTGTTTTCCCGTCCGAGGCTTGTTTCACCCGCTAGAGCGATTTTCGTAAACATTCTAACACTGTCGTTTTTTCGCCAATGTCCCAAACAAATTTTCAATGACGTCTCACCTCTAAACGAAGGCAGATAGGGACAAGCCATGTTTTCCACTGCATTTGTCTCATTCTTAGCTTTCAAACGAGCTATTGCACGACTTTCTACCATCTCTGGAACCAAAGTTGGAAGATCGCTGCCGAGGGGGGGGGTCAGAACTTTTTCTCTCCGAGTTGGGAAGAAGTTCCTAGACCCATCTTTGGTCAAAACGTCCGAATTTGTACTCCATTTCTCCATCCGAGACCTCCTTCCTGTCGAAAAACGACTTTTCTCATCCCAAAACATCCAACACCCGCCTTTTCCAACTCTTACGTTTTCCTGTCATTTTCCTCCCTCAACCCAAGAAAATTAGTCCAAACTGAGCTTTCCACTGCATTTTTCTCATTCTTAGCTTTCAAATGAGCTATTGCACGACTTTCTACCATCTCTCACACCAAAGTTGGAAGTTTGGCAGGAGGGGGGGGACGTCCTCAAAACATTTTCTCTCCGATTTTGCTGGAAACATCCTTCCTAGCCCAACATTTCACGTAGATTCCGAATCTGGCCTCCGTTTTCCCATCCGAGCACTCCTTCTGCCCGAAAAATGGACTTTCTCATCCCAAAACTACCAAACCCCGCCTTTTTCCAACTCTGCCGTTTTCAGAGATTCTACCCCTTGCTGCTCCTCCCGCCTTCCTTCTCCATCCAACATTTGACGCAGATTCCAAATCTAGACTCCACTTTCCCATCCAAACCCTCCTTCATTCCGATTTCCAACTTTTCTCATCCCAAACACCACCAACACCTACCCTTTCCAACTATATCCCTCACACATCACCTTACTTCCCATCCCTTACCAGAAAACTCCTTCCTTCCTTCCAGAGGGGGAGGTAGGGACCTATTTCCTCCTCTCGGACCCATTCCTCCCAACACATCGTTGGCGAACTCCCTCACCTTCCTTCCAGAGGGGGGAGATGAGTCAGCATTTCGCATTTTGGACTTGCGCCTGCCATGGGGATACTACTAATAACTAACATATTCATATTCCTTGTGTTACATCTATTCGAACGAGCTCAAACAAGACACCATATATGACACTTTCCCGAGATAGTTAAATGACTAAAACATGTTTTCAGAATTTACATGAAATCAGATGCAACATTTCAGGCATAATGACTCGAAAATGATATCTAAACGACATATTCTCGAGGAAATACAGAGACACTTTGCATTAGATCTATGAGCGTGAACAAAACGTGATATAATCAGGTACTTAGATCTGCAAGTTTCATCAGACGAGAACAGTTCGGGTCTCAATTCGAGTTCATTTAATGAAACCGAAACTGCATACATATTGGAGATTTGATTAATACTGAGTTGCTACTCTACTTGATATAAACTTACTCTATGGTGTAGGAGTCAAGACTAATGAATGTTGATACAAAAAGAGAAATTTGATTTTAAATTCATGCGCCGAAAGTGCAACATTAAATGCATTCACTCCCCATGAAATATGATCCCAAATACCAACAGTTGACAGCAAGATTGCTATGATATCTAAACTTCAATATTTAGTTTTTGAAATCGAAAGTTAGATCAAATGTCTTAAGAAACCATGCACACTGCAATGTGAAGTTCTCAAAAAATGTCTTTAAATTTTAAAAGCATGATTTATAAAACAGTCTTTGAGCAAGCAATGTCTTTTCAACCCTGCTCCTGAAACGATCGTGGAGAGTGTACTTCGCTAGACTTGTGATCTTCTGATCGCGTTGGCCTTTCGAGGCCTGGGTTCGATTCTCCGCTGGCATGCCACATTTAATTAATGGTAGTGCCTGGAGAATAGGACACAAAAATATTGTTTCGACCTCGTGAAAGCCAGTGGTATTGAATTGTGGAATTGCTGTTTATTGTCTTAATTACATGTGAATAAAATGGTTGTTCAAGTACTGCACATCTCGCATGATTCCAAACCACATGATTATTGCACAAAAAGATCAATGACAATTAAAAGGAAAATACTCTTTCCTTAGTGCATGCCACGAGTCCGTGGAAGATTAAGTCCATGAAGTTAAATTCTTAAAGGTAATTATCATTTAAAATATGTAAACAAGTCTAAATATGGCAAGAAAAATCTATATATCTTATATCTTTCGATGACAGTCAATTACAAATTGTCCATTAGAATGCTTCGGAAAGATATGTTTCAGATCAGCCCCTGTGCAAGTGCCCAGGTGTACTTATTGCCTCTTTAGGGTCAACATAGAACAGTGTGGAGACTCGTACGGTCGGTATTGTGGTGTAACTTCTGCAGCAACCCAGTGGTGTTCTACATGAAATTTGAAGAAAGGCTATGTAGGCCTACCTACTAAGCGTGCGTTTTATTTTTGATCATGCACAGTCATCTAGCTAATTGTACAGAATGATTATGAGATCTAATTTGTCAATTGGTAGCATATAAAAGTACTGTTTTATAGGCAATTAGATTTCAATGACTGTAATTGCATTGTATTGGGATTCTTCATTTAATTTTTCTTAACAATTCTTGTTTGATGGGCTTCCATTAATTAAAGTACAAATGCAAAGTAATAGGGCCACAGAATTGGACAGGTGGTCTCTTCTTCCGTTTGACTAGAAGGGAAGCATTGGAACATGTAACGTTATTGAAATGGCACAATCTCCTGACGAAATACCATAGCAATCGAACAATGACCAGCCAGTCAAACATTAAACACGCCAAATTGTGCAAAGTTTCAGTGACTGATCAACCGGATCACACAGCAAAGAGACACAGACGATGTCAAGTTCTACAGGGAAGTTTGTGAACGTTTTTTCATGCGCCTGCTAACTTTTTTTAAAATGATCGGAGGGCCCAACATTATCAAGAAAACTTTTGCGCAATGATCTGAATTCTTCGAATCTGAAGGAGTCGTGGCGATCGGATCATTTTGAAGGAATTCAGAGCAATCCGCAAGCAACGCACGACTATTTTTCCTATCTCTGTAAGGTATTAAACATTTCTTTTGCCCACTTATTAAGTTCCTGCATGTGCCATCTGTTTGAATCAGCTTGCACCTCTAGCAAAGTGATACGATTAAACAATCTAATTCTGTGAATAGTGCACATCAATTGGTCTACATTCCTGATATGAAAATGGATTGAACAGTTGCTAATGATGCATAATTTTTCCACTTATCCACTTGTTACTTTACGTCTAAAAAATTGAGTTCATCAGCACCTATTGAAATTAATTTTTTACCTAAATATAAACTTAATTTGTTATTTCTTTATTCCATCATACTTTTTGCTCTTCCATCAAACAGTTGTTATCGTCTTTCTGCAGATATAATTCTGAATTGATACAACTTTCTTCCATTGAGGCAAATTTTGGTATTATGAACATCATAAATGCACATAAAAGAAAACCGAAAAAGGAAATCGTCATCGGTAGTGCTGGCCAAACCCATTCATCAAGACGCTCAATGACAAGGGAAGTAGTTGCACCGATACGCGACATCCCTATCAAAAAACCTGTGGCAAAGTTTCTGTTTTCTGTGGGATAGAGTTCAGGTGTTAAAGTATAAATCATCATAAAACATGTAGCTGCAAGTGCAATAGCTGTTGTTGCAAGGATAACATGCACCACATGATCACGTTCCACTAAAATGTGGGCAATAGTACCCGCTCCACAAACAGCACTGGCGCACAACACCACGGCAATGAATGGTCTTTTACGATCAAACCATCGGTAAAGGACCAGTTTGAGGATTCCAGCAGGTATACCCATTAAGCCTGTCATACTGGCAATTATGTATGAATTACCTTCTAGACGAACTGAAAAGAAGGACAAGCCATAATAATTCAGAGTGACAAAGACCCAAACAACAGTCATTGGAAATGTAGTTTGTTTCATTTTCTGTGTAATAAATATGACATACCATGGTGGTTTTGTAGACTGATATTTTGAGTCTTTATCATCAATATGAAATGGATGAATGAGTTCCTTCAATTTTTGTTTGCCGTTGAGTTTAGCGCCAACTTTTAATACATACTGAGCTTCATCGGCACGTCCGCGACAAAATAACCAACTAGGACTCTCAGGAACAAAGCACCCGCGAAGGATTGCAAGTAGGCATAGCACTGAAGTCAAAATGTGATAAATACGCCAATTTTGAGAAAAATATGCAATAAGCACAGACGCTGCGTTGAAAGAGTCGTAAAAAAAGTGATTGAAAAAGTTAAAAGTGTTCCTATGGCGGGCATTCGTTAACTCCATGCACAGTACATAACCAGAGACACCGGCCATGCTAACGACCATACCCAATAGCACTCGAAAACAAAAGAACATCCACGGTGAAATTGACAAAGCACAGGCACCACTTGATATAATCGACAGAATGCAGAATACTGCCCATGTATTCCCACGTCCAAACCTGTCACCTAGATAACCTCCAATAGGATATCCAAAGCTTGATCCTATTATAAATGCCATGGACATAAAGGGAAGTATATAACAATGCTGACAAACCAGCTGGAATTCTTCCGTGAACGAGTTATTGAAAGCTGCTCGACTTGAATCAAATGACCATCCATTCGTGCACGGTACGACGGGTGTTCAATTATCTGGAATTTCCAACGACACGTTTCCGTGTGTCAGAAGAAGCGAATGCGTAATGTCATACTGGTGACAGCTAGAATAATTTCTGCCATCAAAAGGCAGTGTGACTTCTTTGATGATATCTAAACTATAGTTCTGTTTTTCCAGCGTTGGTTGAGCACAATGATGAGGAGGAGTCACGAAAGCCAATTGGGGAAACGAAAGCAGAGGTGGCTGAGATGCAAGCACTATAATAATGAACAGAATAACCTGCCATTTTCCTAGAGCACCAATGTTTCTCTCCAAGAATGCGTCAAATGAGTGAGAGGATGATGACATAGCTCGACGAGTTATTTAAGAAGTGCCAGCAGTTACAATTAACGTCACATGGGAAGAACAGATTCTTCTGTGAAAGATGTATGATTAGGTGAACGCTATTTGTCTATCATCGTCATGTGTTCTATTGGCAAATCAGATCCTGAACTGAAATTCATAGGATAGCCAATGCAGGCATAGATCAGTTAAGTAATTGACTTTGATTTTATCTCTATTAAAAGTAAGTGACAGCCGTCTAAGTACAAGAAGACAATTGTTATGCTGAATGATATCTTTCCAACCCTTTATAACAATAATTCAGGGCTATGAAATGCTCTACCGCTATGTGATCAATCTCCGGTTGTAGAAGTTCCTCTACTCAGCATAAATTTCTCTTTTGTCTGAATGAAGTAGTACAATGATTGAATTAAGTGTGTATTTAGTTCATATCGGGAAATTTGTAGGCCTGCATGTGTTCAAAATGAAATAGAATACTATTACTAACTCCGAGAAAATGTCCGTTGATTATAAGTCATCACGCATCAGTTTAAGAGGAGTTCGTGTTGGATAGCTCCTGCGCATAATTCTGTGATTCTCCATTCATTGATCCACCACAGCACAACATGAATTAAATTTTCATGGAATTTAACAGAAAGGACATTGTTTTGATTTTGTAGCAACATGTAGGCCCACAAATGTAAATTGAAAATCTTACATTATTAGAAACATACTGCCTGACAGAAAAACTTAACACTTATCATTGCTTATCCATAGACTTCAAAATTTCTCTGGACAGATAGGTGAGCAAACTTTGAAATGATTTTCTACATGATCAGGTCAACCAACATTTGTATTGCAAAAGATCGAATTTTGCAGCTAATCGAAGTGATAAATGACTTTGAAATGAGTCTCTGAGCGATTCATTCGAATGCAAATGAAATACCGGTGCTGTTTGTGAACCGAAATGCAAGTACAGTGTGACAAAAATTCATCCCCCTGCCTGGATAACAAAGAAATTTGTATTTGCATCAAGTTAGTAGAAAGTATTATATCCTAACTAAACATTCTCGTGTAACCTTGTGCAACGACTTGTGCAACCTTCAATTACATGAATCTGACTTCAATGCCTCCACGAAGGATATAGATCATCATGGCAAGCAATGAAGAAAAAATGAAGAAATGAAAAAGTGTGATCTAAAGTACAATGCCATCAAAATTCCTTTGTCTGTATAGATGCTTCTCCAAACAGCCACAAAACCGCGATCCGGTATGGTCACGTTTTCAAGTATTACTGCTCGCCAAAAAAAAGTAGGACAGCTATTCGAACCAAATTTTAGTAAATAAAAATGAAGTTTAATCGATAGAAATACATATATTTGGAAAAACATGCGCAAAAATTGTGTCTACTAGTATCTTGTGTGTCCTCCATAACTTTGGATGCACTGCTGCAGACGCCTGGGAACACTGTCAATGACATACCGAATGGTGTCTTGGGGAAGAAGATTCCACTGCTCACGCAGTCTTTGCAGAAGCTGTTGGGGGGGGGGGGGGTTGCTGGTGGCAGAGAGTATTCCTGCTGCAGCCTCCTTTGCAAAACGTCCCACACATGTTCAATTGGCGACAAGTCTGGGGATCGCGCAGGCTAATCAATGGTGAAGATGCTGGAGCTTCGCCGCACTGCGTTGACGGAGTTGGCGGTGTGGGGTCTCGCATTGTCCTGTTGGAGGGTCAGCCCGAATAACCCGCATGGAGGAAAATCTCTCCCTTTTCCCGGCTAAGACAAGTCGTCTGTCTTCCCTTGCATCAGTGACTGCTGGTCTTCCACTGCCTTCCTTCCTTCTTGCATGGCCTTCTTCTCTAAACCTTAGCCACCATTTCTCCACTGTTCGCTTGCAGCAGTTTATCTTGCTTGCGACTTGTCTGATTGACAGACCAGCTTCAAGCATGCCGATCAAACGACCTTTGTCGAATTCACTTAATTGTGGCATTTCTTGATCTCAGCAGATCTCTGACCTCACAACATTCCAATTTATACGTTGCTGACTTGGTGAGTATTGTTTATCAACTGTTAGATGTTCTGCTTTTGAATGAATGCAATCAATCAACTACAAAACTTCTTATACCAGAGTAATAACAGTGAAGATGTTTGATTGAAAGTGAAAGAATTTGCTGTCTGAATGAATGCAATCAATCAACTACAAAACTTCCTATACCAGAGTAACAACAGTGAAGCTGTTTGATTGAAAGTGAAAGAATTTGCTGTCCTACTTTTTTTGGCGAGCAGTATATATGTCCTGGCAATGGAAACACATTCGGAAGATTAATTGCTATGACAATTTTGTCTAAAATCTACAAAGAAAGCATTCCATCTTGGTTTGTGGCATCTCAAAACGATCATGGCCTAAAAATGATGATCATAAGTTGAAATCTTCCCTTCAACGTCGTCGCATCATTGACTGTCGAAAACTGCGAATGTTCGCATCTATCAAAGAGAGAAATCCATTCCAACAGGCACACAATGTATACATCATTTATCACAAGTTTTCCAAAGTTGTCAATCTGATGACTTCTGGATGATCTCTGGAAGACCAGCCACTATAAGAAATTCGAAATCGGATTCAATTATGTAATACTTGGGAAACACTGACAAAGTTGCTAGCGAAATCGAAGTCAACGGACGGAAGATCCACCCATAACATTGACCATTGTTATGTAAGGGACAGTTAAGAGAGGAAAAGAGAAGCCACCGATTTCCACGCTATGAGTGTTCTGAAATCAGGGGGAACAGAAAAGTGAACAATGCGGAGTCCTTCTTTGCATTTACTTTCATGAAAACAATTAATTGTGATGGAGATAATAAGCATTCCCAACCTGAGCAGCCACATGTGAGGAGGTCTGAACAGATGTGGAGCGATCCGACCTGTGATGGAGACTTCTGAGACCAATGCTCGGAAAAGCACAGTTGGATTGCATTGAGAAGGGCTTGATACGTCAAATAACTGGTGCAAATTATCTTATCTCCATGCGTCACCTCACAGAGAGTGACAAGAAAATGAAAACAATAACCTTATTGAAGTTTTCCGGATTTAGTCGTCTGAGAAATGTTGATGATAAAATATCATGTAGTCAACCACAGATGATGAAGTGTATGCAGGAGAATGTTTGCATGCAAAGACTGATTTCAATATGAATCCTAATAATCGAGATGATATAAGTGGTGCTTGCTGCGCTTCACTCCTGAAATGTAAAAAATGTGATTACTGTTGTGAATGCACTGTCATAAATAGCAAGTTGGCAATGTTCGACATCCCTGAAACTGCAAAACTTATGAATAATATTAATCATGGGAAATCTTTTCCACCAAACGTATTTGTGCTTCAACTATACATTCTTCGCTGGAGTGTATTCTATCAAAAATATGAAAAATGTATTCATTTTCATATGAAAACTTCATTTGTGAGAATAGCGAAGAAAATCCATTTCCCCAGATTATACAAGTTATAACTGAAAATGAAAAATTGTCTAAGAAAATGGTCTCTTTCTTCATAAAATGATAGGACGGTGCTCAGGCTATCGATGAATATCATCATCCCCTTTCCTATTACTTCTTCGTAAAATCTCGCGGTTCGCACGTAGGGCCTACATGAATCAGATTTCCGAAATTTCAATGACAGTTTTCAGCAGCATGTGCAAGAAATTTGTTCATAAATCTCAGATGTCTCAGTTCTGAGAAAGGTGTTCGAAGAAAAATCGCAAAATTAGGAAATTACGCAGAGGTTTAGCACACGAGTTTGACGCATAAGCATGTAGGCCCATGCGTCCTAACTCCTAATGTACATAAATAAACATATATACTGTGCTATCAATATACCCTGCGTTATGGTGGCAAGCTGCTCTCTAAAATGTTGATTATGCTTATTGACAGTCTATTTGCAAGGTAGTCTTAGGATTCCTGGCCTGATCATGTATAAGACGCTTTCAACCTATCTGTCCAAAGAAATCATGGGCAGAGTTAAATCATACCTTATCGATACCTTAAACCATACCTTAATATCTTAATGCATACATTACATCGTACCTGCAATGCATTCCTACAGTGCATGGGAATCCCCATAGAGATTTCTTGTGGTGTGGGACAGCTGGTTGAAAAAAATTCGCGTCCCACGGTAACTCTGTCAAAGATACTTCACCCGCATTATTTGTAAATACTCAGATATCAAGCATAACTCTAATAGATCACAACTGCTTAATTTGAAATCGCTAGAATATAGGCGTATTGTGTAAGATCTGCATTTCTTGTATAAAGTGCACTATAATCATTTCGCGTGCTACTTAGCTCATTCCTCACCACGCACCCTGAATTACCCATGGTCAAACATGCAACAGCTGGTATTCAGATTATACAGATCTTAAACTATTCTTCTTCCGTGTCAAGATTTGGAATTCTCTCGACAAATCAACAGTGAAAACTCCGGCGTCAATGAAGTTCATGAAGAAACTTAAATAAGTAGATCAAAGTGAATTTTGTTGATATTGTGATAATTATCCTGCAATTTCGCATATAATTATGTCACACATATTAACTTGTTTATTTGATGGTAAATAATTACATACTTTTATCAAACTTGTGAAAGGCCCGAAAACAAAACCTTTTCCATATCTATTTCAGATGTTTTCAAATCCATTTCAGATCTGTCCAAATGAATTTCAAACATTTCCGGATGGATTTCGATTTCTCCAATAGAATTTCAGACAGGCTATCTTCGAAGTTGAGACTGCAGATAAATATCTGAAATTCAATTTGAGAAATCTGAAATCCATTCGGAAATGTCTGACATTCATTTGGAAAGATCTGAAATATTCATAGAAAAAAGGTAGAAGTGCTCTCGATTCCTATTCTATTAGCAAGGCCTTTCAGTCATTACAGGAGGCTGTCCTCAGGCACACACCCATTTAAAAATCGGCATGGATGAAACATTGATTGAATGTTTTAGGTTTAATACAATGCCAAACACTACGTTCTGGAAAGGAAAATTAAAATTTGAACAGTGCAAATTCTACCACGATGACTGCACTGTAAAGCCTCGCATGTACGGAAATATGAAATATCAGCATCCTTATGCATGCTTACTGATTTTCTGTTCCTAGACAAATCAGCCACGTGTTTCTCGTTGCGAACGGCTTGTCAACTTCCTACAAATAGTCGAAGGTACGATTACGTCACTGTATTCATTCACTTCGACATGCATAACATACCGGCTACCGACATTCAACCAACATCAAGTATTCATCGCCCTGTTATCACTAATTGAGTTCGATCACTACTGACTGGCACTGTTAGTAATGCATGTCGTGTTCTACATCAATACAATGCATCCTTGCTGCAATGACACTCGATACACACGGTGCAGGAAGTTGCAACGTCGACATTAATGTGAAAGGAATACAGCCTTGTTTCAAGGAGGCATGCGCAGGTGCGTTGTCGTGATGGAGCAGCCAATTGCGGTTCTTTCACAAGTCAGGTCTCTTCCTTCTAACTGCCTCTCTCAATCGTCATAAGGCGTCACAGTTAAAATCCGACTTCACTGTCAAACCCCGGTCAACAAATTCCCGATGAACGATATCCCTTTGGTCGATGAAAGCAATGAACATTGTCTTTGTTGCACTGCGAAATTGTCGGGCTTTTCGAGGCCTCGGAGACTGAGGACTCTTCAACTGGGATGACTGCCGTTTCGTTTCAGGATCATATCCATAAATCCAACTCTCGTCGGCTGTGATCACACGCGACATGAAAGTTGGATCACCGTTGACCTGTTCCAGGAGTTCCTCGCAGAGATCCACCCGTCTTTGTTTCTGCTCAGTGGTCAAGTTCTACGAAAGAATTTGGCAGCCACTCTTCGGATATCCAGATCACTGGTCAAAATTTCCTGACAAACTCCATAACCCATTCCTACCATCTCCGAAAGTTGGCGAATGGTACGACCGCAGTCCTCACGAATGAGTTGTCGAATTTCGTTGATATTGGCGGCTGCCCTGCTGGTTGTCGGTCTGCCTGAGCGCTCGTCATCTCCAACAGACTGCTGTTTTTAAATCGCGAATACCACTCGAAGACAATCTGAGCCGTAGGCCTGACGAAGCATGTCAAGAGTTTCGGTAGCTGTCTTGCTCAACTTAACGCAAAATTTGATGCACGTTCACTGTTCTATTTTATCTGTCATGCTGACGATCGCCGAGGTTGAAAATGATCAATTTATTATACCTTGCTGTCAACGTGAAGATGACATCAAATCACGGAATCGATTTTCCTACACTTCGAGCATATTGAATAGATATCTATGAAGAAAGCAATGCAGGTTTTCCAGTTCGACAATGCGACTATCAGATTAAAGAAGATGTTTTAAGATGCAACAACGGTATTTCTGTTAATCAGCAGCGTTTTCAATTGAATGATATTGTATAATCGGTAGTGATAATAAGTGAGTTTATTAATGGATTTATAAATTTAATGAGCGGCAACCTGAAATCATAAACGGCTTTTCATATTCAATTATATTTTATTTAACAGGTAAGTCAATACGAAAAAGTTTTGATAATCTTGAAATTTTTTATTCCATTATGAAACAAAACAAGTACCGTAATATTCATTGATGGTTTTGTAAGACATCCTCGCGATTAATTAGTCTAGGCATCAATCTGCCCATACGTCTGGAAGACCTTCCCATCTTATTTGCAGTGATGGCACTCATGTTTTGGGAGGCGAGTTGCAGTAAGGTCAAATTCCGCTGTTGTCCAGTGTAGTTGTGTAACTGCTCACGAATCTCAGCTACTTCTCTCTTGAAAGCCGCTTTCCACATGGAAAACGCGTTCTCTGCGATATTGAGAAATGGAGAGTAGGGCGGTAAGTACCTAATAGAGTGTCCCTCTCGCAAACTGACTTCACGGGCTCTATTGTGGCACGGAGCATTATCCATGACGAATACACGAGGTCCAGCCCCAGCCGCAACGGACGCTTCTTCCAGCCAGGAGTTAAATCTCTCACAGGAGGTTCCGTCTTCGTAGAATTCATGATGGACGACACTTTCATTAGAGACCGCCAAGATGAGAGTAAAATTCCGCCCGCGCTGTCCATGAAGAATCCTGACAGCTCGCTCTCCCCGTCTGGAACGACCTCGTGTGCGACTGATCCATAAATTAAAGCCGGATTCGTCCACCAAAATAAATGTTGGCGGATGGTTTGCGTTGATCGTGTGCAGATACCAGCTCGCATACTCGGCCCTTTCCACTTTCATGTCATGGATATTGCGGTTGACTTGAACAGTCTCCATTTTCTTTAAGAAGATAAGACGATTTCTCAGACATGTGCTGATGTCATTTCCTTCTGCTTTATGTTATCATGATCACTGAATTCCGTTGTATAAATGTGCATATCTCACATCTGGAAACAATTCCGACTGTTTCGCCCTTGAGTTCATTTAATAAAATCGACAAGTGTACACACATCTGGGATTTAATAAATGCGGAGTTACCACTCTACCTAATATATTTACTCTATGCAAATATTCATTCCTTTTGATATCCAACTTGTTTCATACTTATATAGGAGGGTCATCTCAAATATTTTTTTGGACCACGGGAAAGTTATCTCCGCAAAAAACTGATTCTTTTGATATAAAAATTTTCAATGTATACAGATAATTTTTTGAGTCGACACCATATAGAGTCCATAGAGTAGATATATTAGGTAGAGCGGTAACTCCGCATTTATTAAATCCCCGATATGTATACACTTTCGATATTATTAAATGAACTATAGGAATATACATTCGGATTTTATTCCAAATGTAAGATATGCAAATTTTTGCATTTTTTCAAAAATTACAACAGATCGAATTGATTGATCATGATAGTAATGCAGATATTATTCTGCAGATCGGACAGCCTTGGATATTTAATGTTTGCTAAATTGGCAATTCGATGGATTCCTATTACTTTCATGCTCAACATCAAGAGTATTTTCATAAGCGTTATCACATGACAGGCAACCTGCCACTGGCAGAGCAAAACCACATTATCAAAGACAATGATTTCATTTAACTTTAAAAGATGTAAATGGTTCCACATCACTATTCAGATTCTAGAAATGAAACATGAATTTGGTGAATCATAAAATCATGCCTGTGAAAATTGAATTAAAACTTGAAATTTCAGCCACGAAAGCACGAATAATATCGCGACTTTTTCATGTAGACCTTTATCAAGATACATATCATGAAATTCCCTTAATAATCAGCTTGATTTCCGCTTAGTTAGGATTCTTATTATCAAATATTCAATCCGTTTGATATCCAACTTGTTTCCTACTGCTTATATAGGAGCGTCATCTCGGACAAGTACTATCAAGGAGTAAGTATGTTAGGTAGAGTGGTAACTCCGCATTTATTAAATCACCAATGTGCATACACTTTCGATTTTATTAAATGAACTCTAGGGAGATACAGTCGGAATCGTTTCCAAATGTGAGATATGCACATTTATGCAGTTTGAAGAAATTACAGCGGAATTGACTGATCATGATAGCATAAAGCAGAAGGAAATGATATTGTTTTACAGATCCTCCTTGTCATGACAGCCTTGGAGAGGCAATATCTGTAAAATTAGCAACTCGGTGACCTGCTATTGCTTTCATGCTGAACCTCATGAGTATTTCCTTGAACGTGATCATATCACAGGCAACTTGCCACTGACAGAGCAAAATCACATTATCAAAGACAATGATTTCAATTAGCTTTTACAGATGTAAATGGTTCCACATCACTATTCAGATTCTAGAAATGAAACATGAATTTGGTGAATCATAAAATCATGCCTGTGAAAATTGAATTAAAACTTGAAATTTCAGCCAAGAAAGCACGAATAATATCGTGACTTTTAGTAATGGGCAAAAGACCGTTCCAGGACACCATAAAATTCAAAAAAATGGTATCTTTAAAAACGACATAAATTCATGAATTTAGTCCCTTTTTCAGGTTTTTAAGACCTAAATTCATGAATTTAGTCCATTCAAAAAGTACCATTTTTTCAAAAATGGTACTTTTTAAAAACGACATAAATTCATGAATTTGAACCCTTTTTCAGGTTATGAAGACCTAAATTCACAAATTTGGGCGTTTTTAAAAATACCCAATTTTCAAATTTTTCAAAATCTCAAATTTGAGAATTACAATTTTCTCGCTTAAATCATGACCGTTCCAGGACACCGAAAAAAATCAGAAAAGTTAAGAATCTCAAATTTGAGAATTACAATTTTTACCTTGAAAATCATGACCGTTCCAGGACACCGAAAATCATAAAAGTTGAGAATTTCAAATTCATGAATTTTATCCATCTTTCAGGTTTTAAAATATATCATGTGTCTAATAATATTTGAAGGAATTGGCATATTCCTGTTGCAATAAGTTTAGGAGTATTTACAATTGTCATTTCATCAGGCGTTCTTACAATTTATCTACTGCTTTGCACTCAGATGAACACTCAATTGTAGAGAACATCTGCTTCTCGCATTTATGAATAAAAGGCATTTAAGCATATTAAGTCCCACTCAAACATTTGAAAGGAAACAATGTATGAAAGAACAAACAGCTGCTACACCCACTTAGACATTTGTAAGACGTGGAATATATAACCAGCAAATCCTACTCCGGCTGCAATGCCGTGAAGCAATACACAACAACAATAATCGATATGGCTATTTCAAACAATTGTGCTGAAGACTTATTTAATTTAACAGTGTTTCTTGTCAGTGAAGGTTGTGTCAAAACGCTCTCGTCATATATTTCTCAAAATGAGACAAGATCAATTTGAAGATAGAAGAAAACAATCGTTGCCAGGGAGGATGAAAAAATTACGGGAGGAATTCAAGAGGAATATATTTTGAGAGGCATGAATTTACAGATTCTTTGAGTGATTTCATAGAGCCAAAATGGAGAAGATAATACAATTGTAAACTACGCAAATTCTCGTTGCATGAAAAAAGAAACAATTCACTCAGTGTTATGTGTAAAATTTTTATCGGTAAGCACATCAACTATCTTCTATCTCTTTGTGATAATGACAAGACATATTTTTATAGTGATCAATTACCGAAGTTTCATTTGTTATGAAATTAGGTAAATTAGTAGACAAATTTCCTACGCTTTGTTGGGTGTCTGTTTCTCTTGTACTTTAAAAGTCACGACCTAACGTTATCGGAAGATTGACTTCATTGTGTAAAGCAATTATGTGTCATTCCAAATGATTCCATTCTTCTCCCAAACAATGGTGCGTCATTTAGCGATAATACCGCGCTGACATATTCAATGGAATTTGGATGTTAAACTCCGCTATTGTTATTGCGATACGGCCGCACGGCACTTTATTTTCAATGTTAGACCTATGCTATTTCATTATATTCTCTTGAATAATGGTGCGCCATTCAGCTAAAATACTGCGCCATTCAAATAATCAAATCAACGCGTTAACATTAAACGCGCTGTGAAGAAAATTTATCATTCTTGAAACCCCTCTGTTTTATATGCAATGTTATTTCATCTTGCACATGTAAATACAATAGAGTGTTTCAACCAATGAAACCTTGTCAACCCGTGGACAGAAATCCTATTGTTTAGAAAACTTGTATCTGTCTGTTTTATATGCAATGCTATATCCTGTTTTATATGCAATGTTATTTCCTCTTGCACATGTAAATACAATAGAGTGTCTCAACCAATGAAACCTTGTCCACCCGCGGACAAATTTACATGTATTTCAATGTATCCAAATTGAATGTATGCAAAGTGGATGTAACCAAATTGAAATATCCATGTGTTGTTTTTATTTTCTCATTTACGGGAATATAATAGAAACATTTTATCTTCTATAAAAATGAGAAACATTAGAGACTTCCAAAAAATATACGGCAAACAAAACCACGTCAAATTTCGATTTAAATGAGATTGCTAAGCAATTGGGAATAAAGAATTTTCACATATTGATAAGTAATGAATTACTATTGATAAAAGATGTGCGAAACACTAACTCTACTAATACAATGCAACAATGTAACGTTTTAATTTAATCTAAACTAAATCATTTCAAAATCGAATAAGTAGTAAGGAAAGACATCATTAGAGAACAGTTTTAAATCAATACCCCCCAAGTAGTAAGGAAAGTCATCATTATGAAACAGTTTTATATCAATACCCCCTCCCTTCTGACTTCTAGGGGTCCCTTAAGAAATTTTTTTATTATAAAATGAGCAACATAAATGAGTTTTTGAAATTATATGGAACGCAAACGACAACGAATTTCGACCTAAAGAAAATCGCAAATCAATTAGGAATAAAGAATTTTCATGTTCTAATGAGAGACGAATTACAATTCCTAAAAAATAAGCCAACAGGAACCTTCAGTTCCCGGAACAAAGTTCAAACTGTAAATTTCATAACAAATCTTCATACGTCAGATGAAAAAGGTGTACATTGGTCAGCAGGACAAAGAAATATAAACTGTTCTAATTATTATTTTGACCGCCCGGAGGCTGAGAACTATTGGTTCGACTCATACAGACTTCCACCTACGAATGAAGTAAGAGAAATACTTGGCAATGGAATTTATAATACGTTTCAAATTCAAAAACCGGGAACTACTTATTGTGGTCAATTATGTCTTTATGTTTTATTTAAATTGCAAGAAGGAGTGCCATTTCTTGATATTATGTTAGAATTGAACGAACCGTAGGTTCTATGCTACGCCTAATAATAATAATAATGATAATTAAAAATCAGTTCGTTGTAATTCATTTTGATAAAAACGGCCTCTGATATCCTCATTATCTAAATCTTTAATTTCATAAGTAATCGGATAAGTTTGTTTTATTTTACAAACTTCAAATATTTCTTTAGTCCAATAGCCAACAAAGCCTTTTTCGAATTTATTCTTATATTTAAATATTCTAACTCTATCTCCAATTTTAAATTTCGGCTTAAGTTTCTGCAAATTCGGATTACTCTCATTCAAATAATTATTCTCGAATATTTTTTTTCTTATCAAATCAGGGTCGACAGAAGCATTCTTTGGAGTTTCTTCAATACCAGAATGAACTTTATTATTGTACTCTTCTACAATTCCTGGTAATATCTTCAACCATTTCTGATTTCTTTGCTCAGTAAATTTCTTGAATAATTTATTTTTTAACGTCCGATTGAATCTTTCTATCACTACGGCCTTCCCTGCATTTTCAGTTGAATAAACAGTTTCAAATAGTGGCTGAACGTTTCGGTTATAAAATTCCGACCCTTTATCAACAAACAATTTTTTTGGCTTTCTTTTACTTTCTTTAAAGATTTCTTCAAACGCATATTTAACTGATAGACCACTTTTATTTTTTAAAGGCTTTACCCAAGCGTATCGTGTATATAAATCTATAACGGTCAATGCGTATTTGTAGTCCCTTTCATTCGGCATATGAATAAGATCAGCACTCCAAATATCATCTTTATTAAATACTTTTACTTTCAATAAATATTTAGGCCTTCTATATTCCTTGTGGATTTCGGACGCGTAGGTTCGAGCGTTGCTCTCAGAGTTATTAGTTTCATTTAAACCCTGTCCGAATAATATTTTAGCTTGTAAAGCTTTTTTAACAAACATTCTTTCAATTTTTTCTCTAAATGTAGGATTTTGAATACTATCTAATTCTTGAATTATCTTCTTATCAGCTGCATGACGAGATTTTAGGTCATGATTTCGATAAGCTAAATCATGCCTGTAAGCTGCGGCATCTACTCTATTTATTGGTTCTTCACCTGGTTTCGGATTATTATTCTCATCTAGTCTTATATCTAATCGAGTTCCTGGACCGGTATATGAATGACCAGGAAGATGTTTTTCTTTTGAATATTTACTACAAATAAATCCAGGAAAGTTTTCTAATGCTTTTTGTATGTCACCACCAATATGCTGACAATTTGAGTTTTTATTTTTTTTAATAGATAATTTAATAAATCTAAATTAGAAATTTTTAATTTAATTAAATTTTCGGAATTTGTAGAATTCATTTTAAAAGATAAAATTAATTAAAAAGATAAAATAAAATAAATGTTTTACCGAATCATACTAGGACTTAGATATATTCCAGAACCATCTTTAGTTTCTTTAATTTCAATTAGATCATCAACATTGTGGAGAATATTTTTAAGAACTCGTTTTCCTTCATCAACTAATTTTAATTTACTAATAAAATTATCTACTATTCCTTCTCCCCTAGCAACTTTCTCTAACTCCCTATTATGACGTTTTTGTTCTTCTAATGCTGCTTTCTCTGATTTATTTTTATTTACTGCTTGGACAATACCAGCTGTCCCACCTGCAACACTTCCTGCAGCTGCTATGCCACCTATTATTAGGGGAATTAATGGGAGAATCCCGCCATTCTTTTCTTCTTGTAATTGAATATTCTCTATCATTGGTTTACTTATGTAATACTTTTTTTTGTTAATCGTGATAGTTTTAGGGGTATTTTTGTCAACAATATTACGTAATTTTAATTCAACAGTTTTATTATTAATATTACTTTTCGCTTGCGACATTTTTAATAAAAAAATTTTAAGTTACGAAAATTTAAATCTATTCTAGTTATGAAAAAATTTTTAGTTAAGAATTTTTTAATCTATTCTAGTTATGAAAAAAAATTAAATTAATTTATTGGATGCTAGCCATCTTCCCATTAAGAACTTCAATATAATATTTTACATCTTCTAGCAATAAACCATAAGCCATCAATGAAGTTGTGGAATCTTTCTTTTCAATATTAATTGTTACATCACAACCAGTCTTGATAATATCTTCAGATTGTGCACTTAAATCGAAACAGAAAACAGGATATAAATGTCTCCAATCTCCAGGAGTTAATTGTGGTTCAACTCCAAATTCCATACAAAGATTTCGATAAGAATCATATCCTTCCATAAATTGATTATTGGTATCATCGAATCTTAATGGATCAATTGGATATCGGGTTTGATTTAATGAAACTTGTAAACTTCGAATTGTATTAATATGGAAGAGATTGTTGTTCTTAACAAAACTTGGAGAATTATTTCTTTGAAAAGTTAGCAATAAATATCTTGGAGTATTCGCAGTTCTAGTAAAATGCCAGTTAAATCTTTGTTCGTAAAAAGTTACTGAACTAGCAGTACGCTTTAGAAAATTTACTGGAATTGGTTTGTTAGTATTTAATCTTTTTGCAATAGCTGTTTCAATCTCTAAACTAGGAGTAATATGCTTAATCCACCATTCAAGTCTATCAATTTTTAAATATGCTTTTTTTCCACTCTTACCAAAAAAGATTAATTCATTATTTGCTGTACGATGATTTATTTATTTAAATTTTAATTGATATGATATTTTATCATAATCTAAATATCCGAATAATGGAGACAATGACCAATTTACTGTCTGTTTACTTTTTTTGTTAAATTCACGTCTTTCTTTATATGCATCATTATTTGTTTTA
Source organism: Prostheceraeus crozeri (assembly GCA_907163375.1). NCBI lineage: Eukaryota > Metazoa > Platyhelminthes > Polycladida > Euryleptidae > Prostheceraeus > Prostheceraeus crozeri. The sequence continues at coordinate 1,113 of CAJQUW010013838.1, read as the reverse complement.
TTTAAATGTTTTGCAATATTTTCTACATCTTTCGCAATTCCTGCTGCATCTATTCCAGCGTGAGTTAAATCATCAACAATCATTAGTATCAGGAAACCAACCTTCGATTTCATACTTTTTATTATTTTCACCAATTGTTACAAATCTAAGCATTGTATCAATTACACCTGGAGAATCACTTATTGTTTCTATATTTTGAGTTGCAACATCTAAACGCATTTGTGTAAATAATCTTGGAAAAAAATTATTCTCTAGTGCAATATTATCGGTTTCTGGTAATGGTGTTGTAAAATTGGCATCACTATACAAAGAATATTCACAGTGTAAAAATGAATCAGGTAGATATATATAACTCTGCTGTGTATCAACTTCAAAAATTAAATCACCTCCAGTATTTACTCTACTGGAAGATCCGGGATTCATAGCAATTCTTATATAGTCATTCTTTTTTTGATTGCAACTGACGAACGGAGGATCGTCTAATCTAAATTTATTTTCGATAAGCGAAGACATTTTTATAAAAAATAATTTGACTTTTTGTTTTTCTCACAGACAGAAAAAATTCTGCTAAAATAATTTTACTAAAAAAATTTTGCTAAGAAAATTTTGCTAAAATATAATTTTAGAATTTTGCTAAAAAAATTTTACTAAAAAACATAATTTTAGAATTTTGCTAGACCAGCTCCGCTACAGCTTTGCTGGTTAGACCGAAGGTTGCTATTAATACCATTACATCTTATTTCTTCAATTGAACGAACCGTAGGTTCAATTGAACGTTTTATGGCAACGCCTGATTTCTTCTTATGTTTACTATCAGACGGAGCTCCGCTCCTCAAGGTTTCCCCAAGAGCTATGTTAGCAATTTTGTTTTTTGTTTCCTCTGAAAGTTTTTTTAAATTTTTTAGTTCTTCAGAATCATTCCTAAGTTTACGAATAGCTTCTAGTTGTTTTAATTCGTTTTGAGACTTAACAGCATTTGATATTGCACTAGCTGTACTACCTATAGCAGCTGCTCCTTTTGCAGCAGATGTAATCAAATCTTTATTATTTTTAATTAAAGTTAACGATACTTCCCAATACCAGAGAAGATGCCAGCTCCTTCCGTGTTGAACG
>CAJQUW010013837.1:0-98374 GCA_907163375.1 Prostheceraeus crozeri | reverse complement strand
CTTTTCCAAAATAATTCCGTAAAATATTCAGTACTTACATAGATATAGGATATCGTTTTAACGATCAATGGGAATTGGTGTTAACAAATTTGCAAAATAATTGAATTAAGATAGTTACTAGAACTTGTCCTCCACTTGAAATTGAGAGCTTATGACATCAAAACATCAATATATGGCGACAATAAAATATGCTAAGTTCTACATTCATGATAAATAAAACATGATACAATATGTCTTACTGCACGAGTATGTGCTTGTACATTTCAACATTTACTATCATACACGAGTGTGATACTGAAAGAAGCATTGTTTGGCATGTAAATTCACACAACATTTGACACAGGCCGAAACTTTGTGTTCTTGTTGCAGAACTTGCAGCGAAGTTCGTTTTCTGTGAATGCAATCAAGTGACCGATGTTGTCAAACCGATGTCACTTGTTGCTTGTCGAAAATTTTCGCTTTCTCTCACTTTTTGCCAAGAGTGATGTCGAAACTCGACTGCGGAAATCATTGTAAGATGCGTTTTGATCACAACACAGACAATAGTTAATCCAGCATTGACACATGCAACATCCACGAGATAGATGAAAATGGGATAGTACCATTTCTTTCCTCATATATTAGTTCGGCAATTTGAAATATTTGCATCAAGCAAATCAACGCCACCCATCGTTGAGTTGTAGTGCGCAACAGCCGCCGGACGAGAAGAGTGATTCTCTTTCGTTCCTGGAAGAAAATAATATTTCATAAATATGTGTACAGAAACATCATAAGGCAATGCTCCTAGACACTGACCTTTCGGCAAAATCTTGTTGTTGATGAAATTGGAGTTGCTCCACAAATAGTCGAAGCCACCAGTACGTCTTTGTATCACGCCAAACTACCAAGTTCGGTTTGAAATCTGGACTGTACTTCGACATCATTTCACCGCGATTTTGCCATGCTTGTGTTATCAAAGGGATAGCATAGAACCTTATTTCTCCTTATTGTACCCGTTCCTGAGACATTCAAATCATCTTTCATCGATTTCAAATGTGAAAGGGATGTGAAATAATTAATTGTCCAGTGTGATCGATAGCGGTTTTTCGGTAAATGACCACGAAGAATTTTTCGCAAAGTAAAACACAACGTTTCCAGAGCTCCCAAAATCATAATCATCCTCTATTCTTTCGGCTATGCCTGGGTAAGGTTGCAGGTGCACGCAGTAGCCTTTCGCATGGCCAACACCCAACATCTTGAAGCCGAATCTGAAGGGCTTTCCTCTTATAAACTGCTTACAGCCATGGCGGCCGAAATACGGCACCATGGATTCATCCTTAGAGAAGAAATTTGTATCCGGAGCATGCTGTAGAAATTCGTCATTGAGAAGCTTTATCAGAGCACGCAATTTTTTGAATTTATCATTTTGAGTACGAGCTGTCAACGGGACAAAATGCAGTTTTGGAAAAATTTCTTCAAATCGGTTACGACTAATCGAATTTGCTATGACTTGATTTCGCCAAAAATCTCTTCGTCGTGTTTGAAGAACGATACCGGAAGCAAGAAGAACACCGATTACAACAAGGAGTTCTTCAGTGCTAAGATTGATGAGTGCATAATCATTCGTTTGATTCACAATAAAATTTAGAACCTCATCACTGAAGAATTGAAGAAAGAAGTCTACAGGGCTCAGTGCACCCGTCGAACCCTACAGCTTTCTGCTTTTCAGCTTCAGGAACTTCAATAAAATTTTCAAAAGGGTCAGCCAAACGAGCCATCTTTTTCTTCCGATTCGGAGTCCTATGATTTTCTTCTTCATCTTCTTCGTCATCAGGAGCTTCCACGATTGCATTTAGGAGGTTCCGCGGTAAGTTTTGAAACTGTGGTTGATCTCCATCTTCTTCGTCAGAGTATTCTCCTTCACCTGGTGGATGAATGACTAAATCGATCTGATCGGGCAACTCGTTCTCTTCATCCTCAATGCCATCGAGCATCTCATTCAGTCTGTAAAAAAAGAGAATATTTATTTTTGATGAACCGCATGAAACAAAGAAAGTCAATATAGACTCCTTCAAAAGTTGATGAGAACAACCAAACTAAATTGAAATCTAAAGTGTCTTTTTATTGCATTATTGTATTACGAGTATCTTCAGCAATAAACAAGTAGCATGTAACTGATCCAGTAAATCAAAACGGCAAGTAGATAGAACTGATGGTTAACATGCGCGGTAGTGCATCGGTTGAGTGCGAACCCCTACCATGTGCGCCTATTTTATGTTGCCAATGCCCAGATATGCTTTTAACAGATGATAAATGCGATCTATCTATATCGTTTATAATCAAACTCAAATGATAACTAGTTTTAGCTAGTTGAAACCCTTGTAATCCTCAAAGCAAAAATCGGAATTTTTCAGAAAGGCTACACATTTTGTGACATATTTTAGAAGCAAGCTATAGATAATCTTGTGAACGTAGAGAGTCACCATTGAAATAAATGATAAAGCATTGTTTATTTTTGAAAATCGAGCCGAAAATGATTGTATTTAATGAAAATTATAGTCGTGGCAATATGGATAATCAACTAATTTTCTGCATGAAATGTTAAAACCAATTCCCATAGATCGTTATAACGATCACCAATTTTTACCTCATCTGAAAATATATCCATCCACTATGAATTGCATCTAAATATATTCTGAGACACGCTTTATGATACAATTTACGATTTCAAGTCCGAATAGATACAAAGGAATTCTTTCTCACCTTCTTTTTGCAATTGATTTAGCATTTCTCCGCCTGTCAGCCATGATGGAAATAACAGCAAAATTCAAATCCGCGCCAAAAAATTGCAAATGAATATAAAAAACGAACTGATGTACTTAAACACTCTTTCTGTCATAAAAAACCAGAAAATAATCGATTAATGTGAGTTTGAAACCTTGTTGACATTAAAAAACTAACTTCAAAATCTTAATGTTGATGATCGTTATAACGATCAACGGGCACAAATGGGTTAATTTGATGCAATAGTCCTCAAAATTCAATCACAGACTGTATTTAGCATTTGGAACAAGGGCGTTATAGGAGTGAAAGCGATTTCGGAAATTTTGTATTTTGGACCACCCTAATGTACATATAATTTGTATTGGCTTGCTTGAACAAAAGACTTCATACACTTTGGCATTTTACGAGGCATCATTTTGGTCCGGCAAGGCGGATGCATTTTTTATACAGGGTGTCTCAAAATTAACGCAGTTTTTGATTTCGCCGTGAGAAAGAGATTCTAACGTTCAAAAAGGATATTTATTCCAGGAAACGGAAAAAAATATCATGAGGCTTAGCAATTAAAGAAATCATCAAAAATTCGTTCATGTTCGACAATAATATCGCTATTTATATTAATAGGCCAATTACATACATGAGCAATATCAAAATCACATCTAATGAAGCAAATGTTGCTTCATGCTTGTCACGAATGACACGCATTCAGCCGATGAAAAGTGTCTATAATAACGCGTTGTGAGGAACAGTAAGGTCGAACAATAATGACTAAACACTTAAAAGAGACATTGCAGTCGGCAGGGATGGCTTTTATTAAATACTGGTAATTTGAATCACAGCACCAATACACAATCTCTCCATATTTTCCAGGCTTGCTAGGATTATAGACAAGATGAGGAGAACATGTTCCTGTGGGAACGAATCTGGCGAAAAGCTGGCAGATAATCAGCTACATATTATCATGCAATAGTTCAGTAATAATTTTTAGCATATTCTCTGGCGAAGTTCGCCGGCGACAATTCACGCTCTGTACTTTTGACTTTCTCTCTTATTTTCTTTAGTAATCCGCCTCTACAGCCGAGGCTCTATTTTCTCCATCACCTCCTCACTATCACCCACATTTGGCTAATCTATCTAAGAAATAAGTGCAGACTATTATTCTTTGATAATGATAAGAATATAGAGAATCCGCTTACATCAATTTTCATAACATCTCTTGACATTCAATAATTTACAACAATGACAAATATTTCAATAATATAATAGCATTTAATGCGACATTTATGGAAGATAAATACTTTTCTAGTTTAAGCCTTTGTGAATTAAAAAGATCCCTTTTTATCCGATCAGACTGAGTATACAATATATTTTTATTTAAAGGTAATATACGAACATTACTACTTACCACTAATTAGTTGCTACAATACCCACGATTTCGCCGGTTGGGGAAAAATCAGCTCGCATTAGTAAACAAATATCTACCAACTAATTATAGCAACTTTTTCGCCAACTGTCGTTTTTTAATTTTACACATGTTTTTGGATAGATGATGACCATTTTCACATGCGGAGATAGTTTTTACACGAAAATGAACCTTTAAAAAAATTATCCACAAAATCGCTATCTCGCCAGATAATCTGTCGAAATTAGCAAGATGCGTTCCCACAGGGGTCTTGGATGCTACGAGCAGTTCGTCGACAGTGACACTCTCACTAGGAATCCAGTATTTCTGAAGATTTTCATTCCATAATTTCCAAACATCTCTGATGCCAGCATACAGTCCGTTTCCTAAATCGTTGCACAACCCGAAAAGCTCTTTCAGCTCTTGCTTGTTCTCATCAAATTTAACCGTAAGCTGCTTAAGCTCATACAATTGATTACTGAACTTTAGGGTGTGTCAAAAAAATCGAAAATTTGAATTTGCTATGGGAGACCCTCTTGTATCTCAAAATGTATTCCTCCTGTATCTCCAATGTATCTCAAAACAAACCATGTAAAATATTTTTGAAAAATATTTAAGTTTAGTGGTCGCTCAACAGAGATGAAATTTTCAATTTTTGGATATTTTTTGTATTTTTTGTGGTTGCAACCATTTTTTTGCGGTCATAGTTTCCAAATCAAGTCAATATATATATATATACAGGGTGACACAGCTAAAGGTTCAATTTTTATTCCTCTCCTAATCATGGGGAAATTGCAATACGAAGTCACTGCTGCCCGTAATGTGATCACTAGAATACAGCATTTTGTAAATCATAACTTATGTTATCGTTGTTGCTCTATATCTATGATTTTGCTTCGTAGTTTTGGAACCATCAATTGATAAGTTTTACTTAAATGTCGTAATTTCCTAAAAGGTTGCACTTGTCTCGTAGGTCAAGCACACAGCTTGAATGTTATGAATAAGTGAATAAGTGACTATTTTAAATTTTCAAATTGAAATTCGTCGATTTCTAAGTTGAAGCGTTCAAATTTTGTTCACAACTATTGATTGACGTTGATAAAATATCGAATTTGTTTGGGACAACGGCGGTCATTGATTGCGCATCCATTAGCAACGAGCTAAATGCGCGGCTTGGTATGACTGCTTATGGGGAGTGTTGCTCATGTGCATTCAAAGATTCGTGCTGTTTATTTGGCAATAACTTTGACACTCCCTCAAGTAGCATTATCAAAAAGTGGCGTGTTCTCCTGATGGAGACAGACTGTGTTATTGATCAAGCAAGAGACACATGAAAAACAACATATCCAGAGAAATGTGTTGAGGCTCGGAATCTTTTATGAAATCGAGCCTCATACCATCAGTTTAAGAGGCGCATCTTCAAAATTAGATGTGAGTCGCGAATCCGTCAGGCGATATTTGAAAGAAATGAGATTTCATGCTTCAAAATGCTAATTGTTCGATCTCTGAGGGAAGACAAAGCTTGTCGGAATAACTTTAAAGAGCTTCGAGAATTTCTTCGTCAAGCCACTTGATGCAGTTACCATTCTCTGACGAAGCCTACTTCATCCTTGATGGGTCAGACAACTGCCGTTATTGGTCAACTGATGATCCTCATTGGCATCATGAGAGCAGCCTTTGTATTCGAAAAGGACAACCAAAAGATTTGAAGCAGCGAATCATGAGTGCTTTTCACTTGGTGATATCAGACATTTTGTCAAATGCTTTCAACGATTGTCGTCGTCATCGAAGAAGAAGGTGGACATCGTGGATGCTGAATATTTTTAAATCTTACAATAAATTGCTACTTCTGAAGTTACTTTGAGCTTTCTATTGACATTTATGAAAATTGAAATGTGAAACTTTGAAAATAATTGTCAAAAAATTATCAATTTATAGTTTCAAAACTATGAAGCAAAATCATATATATAGAGCAACAACGATAGCATAAGTTATGATTTACAAAATGCTATATTCAAATGATCACATTGCAGGCAGCAGTGACTTCATTATGCCCTTTTCCCATGAATAGGAGGAGAATAAAAATTGAACTTTTAGCTGTGTCACCCTGTATATAATATGTAATTTTACTCGATTTTATGATGATATTCATTTGGTATAATGTCTGATATCAGATAGCATTTTTGAGAAAAATAGCTTACATCTAAACACCTTACAAATCTTCTTATTTGATAGCTTAATAGTAGTATTTAGCATGATTCTTTAAATGTATCCCATTTTGATAAATAAAACTAATACTTGAGCAAAAACTAACATTTTCATCATGGTAAGTCACTATAACAAACATTATACCTCGCAAATTCTATACAAAAACACCTTTTTTCATGACAGGTGCTTCTTGTCTGTTTTTCTCAACTGATTGTAGAAGAAACTGTCTTTGATTTTCGTCCATCGTGATTTTTCTCGCGAAATCATCGATGAGTTTCACAGATCTTTCTGCGGGATCATTCACAACCTGAAGCTGTCGAACAAATTTTGCCATGATACGAAAATTTGTATCGCTAGACCACTCAGACGCTGGAAGTGAGAGCCAGGAGTGAGATGGTGGAGTGCCTAATTTCATCAAATGAAATGGCAGCCACGTTCTTCCATCGACGAAAGCGGAAAGTCTGCTGCCCACTCCAGCAGATCGTGTGGGAAACTGGGGTTTACCAGAGGACAGATATTTTGGGAATTGTAAAAATGACTCCGCCGCTGTTTCTTTCTCAGAGTCTGTAAACTTTCTAGAAAATAAACCAAACACCGCCAATTCGGGGGTCATATATACCAGCGATGTCGGTCCAGTACGCTCGTGGCTGCTGCCGAAACCTCAGAATCAGTAAAAGCGTATCTTTCCATGTCAGAGTACAATTGCAGATCGTAGTATAATGCATCTGCAGCTGAATTGGCTTTCAACCAAGGAAGAACATAAAACAGACAAATGAATAGGTTCACTCTATTCAGCTTCTCAATTTTGTCAGCCGTATAATTCATCTGTTGAGAAAGAAAATATGAACATCTTGCCATACTACAAAATGCTGGACATCCAGCGGGCATGATGGTACGGCCCAGGCTTTCGCAGCAAAGATCTGACTGATCCTCCAAGAAGGATGATTGAAATTTGTAAAAGAATGTATGTATTATTTATTATAAGGCCTGTTTGTAACCTTAGGATTGATATGTACGTATGATATTAATTTATTCTGTGACCTTATTCAACAGTAATTTTCTATTATTTAATTAAATCATACACGATAGTGCAGCTTATTTAAACATTTAGATTTAATTCTTCCCTTATCGATATCATAAACTATTTTCCGATGATACGGTATTAAGGTCATTTAACGGAATATCTAACTAAGATAGAAATGAATAAATGTGAAACTTTTGTACAAAAAGTATTTAAAATACTGTAACAGAATGTTATTGATTTTTGTGATGCCTACATGTATGTTAACTCGTAAATGTTTAAGCATGAAAAAGATTTACGCGTATTTATACAGTAGTTTGAGCTCACCTAGGCGACTTCCCGATAATCGTCCCTCATAAAACATCCATTGCGGTATATTTCTTCGAGTTCCTCTAGGCATTTTTGTTTTCGGATTTGCAACCAACCATTGACCTCCAATGTTTTTCTGTTGTCTTTGTCGATATCATCCCAGGCTTGTCGAAACGCCCTAAACTCTGTATTGTCGGGCCCAGTGGAAGTTCCGAACAGCTTGGTGCAGACGTTTTTCAGTATTAATTCTAACATGTGATGTCGACATGCTAACCACAAAACATTTGTTTTCAACAGTCTTTGCAATACTGTGGCAGCGCCTTTGTATTTTCCCGTATTGCTTGCTATTGTGTCAAAACAGATAGGGCCTACCAACAATTCTATCTTGGAGTTTCCAATCAACCAAAGCATTGAAAACAGCATTTGCTTGATCCACACCGCTGCTGCTATCGACATGTGGTATTCCAATAACTTTCTGTTTATGTTCATCCTGAGTAAATAATGGATCAGTTATGATAACACCAACACGTTCTTTAGTTGCATGACACCATTCTTCAACCAGTTTTGTATCCCAACCAATGCACCACCAGTTGGGTAGAGCAATGTTGAGAGAAATGTTCTTTTATTTTCGATGCTTCGATCTCTCTATTGTTGACTCGAGCACGCTTGACAGAGCTGGGAGATATAACAAAGTTGTCAATTGTAGTATTAGATGATTTAATGATGGAGGCAACAGTAGCAAATAACTGCCGTTTCGATAATCCATGTCGGTCAGCTGATTCCGTGACTTGAACGGAATCGCAAATATTCCTTTTCAAAGTAACTGTGATAGCCTCTGATTTTGCCTGACTTTTGCCTTTGCACATAAGAGATATTGGAATAAAGGTATCGTCATCACAATGATCACTGTCATTTTCAACTTGATTGTCACTGTCAGTATCACTTAATTGTACTCCTGAGCATACCGCCTTCTCTTCTGACAGTCGTTTCATTTCTCTATCCCGTCGTTCTAACTCTCTAGCATGTCGAACAGATTTACGGTTTTCAATTGAAGTCAGTTTTCTGTCAACACCTGCTATGATCATCTTCCTCTCGGTTCTCTGATCATGAAGAAACTTCAAGTCTTCTGTACTAACTCTGAAATCACCCGTCATGGTTTCAGAATCTCTATGTGCAATATCAAACAATTTGTCTATTTCATTGGAAAATAGCAATTCTTTTGTTCTTTGAGTCTCCGATGTACGCGCCTTGTTTTTCGACAAAAGCTGATATCTTTTGAACCATTCTTTGATCAACTTGATGATATCACACTGACATATTATCGGTATCGTAGTTCGCCTCCAAATGTCGATAGCTGCTTGTGCTGCTAGCTTAGAACTTTCTGCCACTGTTCGAGTTTCGTGATGGTAGAAGAAAGCCTTGAGGACATCTCTAACTGTAGGCAAAGACGAGTAAGACATATCAATTTGTGGTGCTCCAATTAATCAAAGATTCCGCTGAGACCTTGTTCTTGCCGCCATAACCTGCAAAAAGAGGCATGTTAAGTATAGGTGTGTCAAGCAAGTATATGAATTTAACTTCACAACTGATTCACGTTTAGACATGTCATCATACTATTCATAGTATTTCAGTAGTCTATCTGTAGATATCTGACATGTATGAAAGCTCTTCATTAGCGTGTGGTAGAGTAGCCGATTTGGTTACATTGCCGCAATCTGACCTGATAAGGTCAGAGGTATGAAGTTCAAATCCGTGACATTTTTTTCAGGAAAATTATATTGATTTTTAAAAAATGTTTAGTAATTCGAATTATTTTACGCTGACATGACAATTCAATGTCTTTGAGTTAGTTCTATAGCACAACCACATGTTAGGTTGTTTTGATGACGATAAAATCTTTTTATCAGTATCAAACTTAAACTACTAAAAATATCAAGCTTTTCAGAAAACTCTCCGAAACTCATTCGGTTCAACAGTATGATTTCTCAAATTTGGACGTTAGATCGATCAACAAATGTATGAAGCCAAAAGATTAAATATAACACTCACCTCATAAGCAGGAGTTCCACGACACAAAACTCATGGATAACAATTTTCTAAAATCAGGTGTTAAGAGTTGATTGAATTATGGTTTCAAATTGTGTCATTTTCAAGCAAAACTTGCAAAAAAACAAACGCATAACATGATCTTTGAAAAATGAGTTGTTTTCATACTACTCGTATATGAATCAAGATAACCAGTAACCATAACATAAAGTGATTTACGTTTGTTATAGTGACTTACCATGATGTAAATATTAGTTTTTGCTCAAGTATTAGTTTTATTTATCAAAATGGGATACATTTAAAGAATCATGCTAAATACTACTATTAAGCTATCAAATAAGAAGATTTGTAAGGTGTTTAGATGTAAGCTATTTTTCTCAAAAATGCTATCTGATATCAGAAACTATACCAAATGATTATCATCATAAAATCGAGTAAAATTACATATTATACATATATATAATTGACTTGATTTGGAAACTATGACTGCAAAAAAATGGTTGCAACCACAAAAAATACAAAAAATAACCAAAAATTGAAAATTTCATCTCTGTTGAGCGACCTCTAAACTTAAATATTTTTCAAAAATATTTTACATGGTTTGTTTTGAGATACATTGGAACGGTTTAAGAGGGTCTCCCATAGCAAATTCAAATTTTCGATTTTTTTGACACACCCTACTGAACTTATTCACTTGGTCAGCCGAGACACACTTGCTTGTATTAGGAAGCAGTGTGCTGTGCCTAATTAAATGAAGTAATTAGTGATTAGAAAAATTATTCATGATCATATTATCATTGCTAATCATGGAACTGCCCCCGTTTCCTGTCATCATTGATGAATGAGTTGCTAAAAGTCGATTGAATTTGTCGATTCACTTATCGGACGCAGCAAGTACGACGTGAAGAGATTGCTATTGTTTGTGAACAGGTGGCGAGTCTCAGTCTGACGCCAAGCATTTGTGTGCGCGCAGATCAAGGAATGATGACTCACGTGATGGCTGCGTGTGGGAACAATGCGAATTTGAAGTTTGCCAGTGAACGGATGGACAGATCGTGATAAAACTTACATATTCTTTGAGCTGATAACACCAGCATTCTTTTAAACCCAAACTGGAAAGGGACAGCGTTAATACAGCAAAAGTTATTAAGTTGTGTGCAGTCGACCGTTAAAAACATTTTTAACACGAGAGTTAGCGAAAAATCAAACAACCGTTTGAATTGAATAAGACTGCACCAAATGTTGTCGAAATTCGAAAAAATATATATCTTCTGAAAGCGTAACACGAGCCTGATTGAATAGTGATCATCTCAATTTTCTGTTATGCGCAGTTTAGTCCGTAGGCATCGGTGAATGAATTGACCAAAAATTCATGCTTTTGTGTCTGCTGACCACAACTGACCAGGCACAACCTAATCGCTCTGCCAAATCAAAGTACTAAACACATCCTTTCAAATGGCATAAACTTTATCTAAACTGAGCATTTTCATCAATGAAAAAATCATGTCAGACTTTTTAAGCAGCATTTTTCGGTAAAACTCATTTGTACTGCATCTTTTTGTACATTCAACGAATGTTAAAATCTTTACATCATGATAAAGCTGAGTGATAGCGCACAGTCTGTGAATTTTCATTAAAACATTCTGTAGTCTTCATGCTAAAATCCTGCAACGCTTAACTTTCTTTCAGAAGGCCTACTGACCACAACTGACCACTTAAGGAAGTAAAATGCATGCCAAAAAATCTATGGTACACAAGGTTTCAAATGGTATATAATCTATTAAAATTGAACCAGGACTGCAACACGATAATTGCATTTGAAAATAGGTTAACTTTTTTGTGCAATTATTTATGAAACGGTCTGTATGACGTAGGCCTATCAGTCGCAATTTTCTGTTGCCGCATGAAGGATCACCGAATTTCTCGGCTCGATTGCACAATTTGAACAAATTACGCGGCCTCATGGTGCGATAAAACGTAGAATAGTTTTTACTACACAACTCGTCAATCGAAATAAGAGTCTTCATGTTTGCTCCTCTGAAATGCAATATTCGTAAGCATGCTTTCAGGGATTGTAGAGTAAATTCAGATTTGCCAATCCTCATAGATTTCAGTTTTTTCTTCGAGAACTCCACGATTTGATTCAAAATATCTTTGGTGAAGAATAATTATCAAATGTTTATGATAGTTCCATCCTTACTCCCAAATTTGGAACTTGTTGATATTTGTAGTCGCGCAGCTGATCTATTTTTAGGAACAAAAACTCTAAGGGGCGCGCGCTTCTTCATCGTCTCTTAAACTGTTACCATTATTTTCATTGTCCAATGCTTGACGAATATCAGCAATGTGTACTCCTTGTGCTTCTTCATTAGTGTCGCTATCACCGTCATCTTCATTGTCACTTTCATCATCGTTTAATGCAAAAATCCGTTTGAGCAAGAGCACGTAGTGCAGTCAGTCGTTATCGTCTAGCTGCCGCAAAAAATCCTGTTGAATGAAAATAGAGGGATTGTTTAGTGTCCTATACGACTGTGATGGATCCTACACATTCCAATTACAAGCGCACGCATAAATTGACCGAATCTTGAGACCACAGAATTAGATTCATCTGCGTGCGCTTCGGTTTCCTAGAAAGGACGGGTTATATGTAACCTTAATATCGAAATGGCACATCACAGAGTTGGACAATTTGCTCCTTCTCGAATTGAATAATTCGTGCTGTGAAATCACTTCGGACACACCAAAACAAAGCGATGCTTTGGTGTGTTCGGAGTGATATCACAGCACGCACTCATCTCTCACTGGCTCTGTTGTCCTTTGATGACAACTTATTGTTTGTCATCGCTGTCTGTGTATGCGATGACAAACAGTCTATCGATTCAGTGTATGCACTATACAGTGAGAAATGCCGAGGAGAGGATGTGAAAATATCAAACGAACTAATTTTGTCTGACAACAAATGAACAAAGAATCTGACAGCCTTTGGGGTCGATGAAAATCCAAGTGAGGGCACCTGATCATGGCTTGTCAGTCCTTTCTCCGCGACATTAGTGTTTCGTCATTCACTAAAAGTAGTCAAGTATCCCTGCGTTCCCTGAAAACAGTATAATACCATAATTTAAGAGGTCCTCGTACAAAGTCACAGTATTGATACAAAGGAAACTGAGTCATGATTCGATAGAGTATTTCAATAACATAAAAGTCATTAAATGAGATGTGTCAAACACTTATACTTATAATTAAATTTGAATTTGCTTTCCAAGACGCTGGCCGTTCTAGTGCGAATTGAGTACCAATGTAATGAGACACACTAAAAATCACAGAAATAGATATTACTACACGAGAAGGACTAGAATGGCTGACACACCGAACTTAATTGTTCTCGATGGCACAGAGACACACGCGCTAACCGATTACAAGGTCACCTTCATCACACGCGACAAACTTGCCAAGGATTGGATTTTATGAGGGAACCAATCACAGAGAGGAATGTCATTGGATTCAGCTGATCGAAATTGCGTATCTGCATTTCTTAACTTCTGTATTCAATTAGCGATAAACTGATTTAGACAAAATAAGCATGTTTGATGATCAGGATTCTCCACGCTCATCGATAATGTATCAAGAGAAGTCAACATTCTGAAGCACATGTACATATGGAAATGAATTTAGAACGTTTTCGTGAATTAGACTACCGAATTGTCGTCTTGTGATATTTTACACAGTTTGATAAACTCTGGTGTGCCACTTTGTTTTTGATGACCTGGTAAGGTGCAGGACGCTAGCTTGTCTGAGCGCTGAAATACCGGTCTAATTTATTAAGAAAGCAGAAAAATAACCTATCTGTCAGACCAAAAATATTAATAATTCGCAATATGTCGGAGAACCAGCTCATTGCATCAGGCGTATGGTCAAAATTTTTGTTGATCGCTTGTTGAAGTGGCTGGCAGGGTCACTTACACATGCTGCAAAGTAAAAACTTATTTTTGGCCGACAGATAGGTCGTTTTTCAGCCCTCACCAATACTTTGAACTAGGCCTATATAATTTTGCAAAAATAAGTATTTCAACAGGAAAACTGTCGTGCTTTTTTAGTTTGGGTGGATATAAACATGATCTTTCTGAAGAATCCTGCGAGATTCATCAATCTCTAAAACTACTTTATTTACCGGCCGAATATTTTATTCTGAACAGGCAATAATTGCTTGCTATGATATTGATTAGCCACTTTTTAAGCAATCACGGCTATAAAACCTCCCCAAACTAAAACCAGGCGGTGAAAAATTTAATTCAATTTTAGGTAATATGCCCACTACATTTCCGAAATTTCTCGCGTGACATCATGTACGTTAGGGAGTCAGCCATACGCCATCATCAAGAATAGACTTTTAGTCAGTTGATAGGCATGTCATTTATCTGAACATCACCAGCTATCGAAGACTTGAAAATTCATGAGAGCACAGACATCAGCTAACATGCCAGATATGACAACGTAACTTATAGTGGATTAAGTTGCTCCATCAAAAACGACAAATATTATTCTAAAATATTTATTATCGAATACATTACTTTCTAGTAGAGACATGCTTCGAGTATGTATGTACAATACAACATTACGAGGCAAAGAAAAAATAAGCAATCAAGTATATTAAAAAATCAAAAGTTCTATACATAAACACAAGTCAGAGCTACAATGCATAGATACCGCTAGATAGCACTGCACATATGCAGCTCAGACGGACACCATGTAAAACACATTATCAAATACATTTATGCTAGTGTTGACATATTTCGAGCATGATGTGCGAGAAGCAATAGATACGAGTATATTACAAAAATCCAACGATACGAAGACGTCTATGCATTAAAATGTCAATACGGATTACACATAAAACACAAGTCAGAAGCAAGAAGCAATAAATATATACAAAAATCACAAGATACGAAGACGTGTATGCATTAGAATATGAATGCATATTATACATAATACACAAGTCAGGTTTGTAACACACAAAGAAGCCGCTAGAATGTCATTGTCAGCTTTAAATGTGAAATTAAAAACAGGAAAGTTGCATCAATGTGATCTAAAAAGAATCTGCTTCGTCAAGCGATGACGAGAATACTTTATGTCACTCAAATTGTGAACCCTTGTGACATGGAATGACCGAATATTACAATAAGCAGTAACAAGAGATCTCACTATTCGAGGCCGATGATCATTCAGGATCATGTGTTCAGAGGAGAACGCTGACCCTCTGATCCTGGGATACAGTTTCAAAAAAACCCGGTCAGGTTTACACTCTTGCAGAGTGGAAGATCTGTAAATCGACTCACATATCTTCAACACATCCACTACGTCTTTTGATGGTAGAAGAAGACCCCCATTGTTCTTCAAGCGTAAAAAGTAGCGGTCTTCCGCCATCATCACCGAGTCCTTTGGATCGCAAACCAAAGCCGAGCGACATTCAGGACATTGGTCAAATTTCAGCAACTTCCTAACGACAAAGCCTGCTATATAATTAACGACGTTGTTTACAAACAACGAATTTCTTGGGATCTCATCCATGTCCTCCAGGATTTCGACGGGCCTGAGATCCTCGCTGTCCTCTGAAAAATCGAGGCAATTTCCGGCAGAGTCGCCCTGGATTCCAACGCGTGCATGAAGTCGCCGCATTATATATTCCAACTGCTTTGCTGTTGGATTGTTATTCCAGCCGAGCGATCCTCTGATGGCATTGAATAACAGCTCCAGATGGTCTTGACTGAAGCGGTAGCTCAGCACGTACTTCATCGGTGGACGTTCTTCAAACAGCAGCTCATAGGACAGCGATATGAGGGAGTTCAAGCAGAATGAGAAGCCAACAAATCCCGTCGCTTTGGTCGTACCCATTAAGCGTGTTCCCAGAATTCTCAGCTGGTGGAGAAACCGGTCCATCGACATCAAAGTTGCTCGAATTTCTTGGAAGTTAGACCGTCTGATGGGCTGCTTGTAGCCGGTTGCCACGGGGACTCTTGAGTTTAAGATGTCGAACAAATGGTCGATAGTTCGTATGAAGGTGACGGTGGCATCGACATCTCGAAACTGTGGATGACCAATTTTCTTCAGGAACTCCAAAGCGGTCGCTACGGAAGCACTCAGAGTTTGAGCCGCCAAGGAAACCTGAAGTATAGAAAGACGTAATTTTAAGTATGCGACGCATGTCACAGTCAAAACTGTATGTATGAAGGAATACTTAAATGTTGATGGAAGAAAAAAATGAAAAGCGATTGACTCAAAAACTGTTACGATTAAAATATCGTGTAGGCCTAAGTCATTAACGACGCCTTTAGATTGCTACTCGATTAATCTGGGATAACTAGAGATTTTATGTACTACAATTAAGAGATGACTATCGACCCGTGCAGGGCAATGTCCAGCTGCACTGATTTGAAATAGGACGGAAAGGTCAATCCAACAATATAGCCCAAATTCTAAACAATTACTCATTTATTGAAAGTCGTGCAAAATAAAGTATGTGTGCACGAAAACAAGCATGGTAAGTTATTCTGTTAAAATTTTCCCGGTTGCTACATTGTGCGACCGTCCGCATCAATCAATGGTTTCAATAGGAAGGTCCTGCGACTTTAATTCGGTTGAACATAAATAGATATGGGGATTCCTGACGCATAAATTAGTATCATTCGTGTTTTCTTTGAATAATTACATGAATGGGTCCAAAAATTCCTAATTTTTCAACCTACGGGTTTTCATTTCCATTTTCTTAGATACTTCATATGAATTTCAATCACCAAGATAATTTTCATCAAAATAGAGCTTCGTCATCCAGAAGAATGCGACCTATGTGAATTTTTACTCGGCATAGAGCAATAGTTTTACAAATGACTATGATACATGCTTATTAAAATTATGAAGATTCTAGATAATCTCTGCTATGAGAATCGATCCAAAGTGCATCAGAAACGGGGAACAGAAGAACACAAGTCCGAAGAATTGGCGAGTCAGACATTTAGTTTTCTTAGGCTTTCAAAGATGTCCGATCCCAACATCTTTGATAATGATGAATAGTTTTGTTTTTCAGGAACCGGGAAAGTTTGAGTGATGTCGACACATTTTGAGGGAAACTGCGAGGGAGAATTGGAAGCTGTACTTTAACTTGTACTCCTATCAGATGAGACATTATTAAAGTTATGAGTGAGCCCACTCTGTAAGTCATCGTCGTTAGCCTAGCATAAAAATCAAGCTATATATGGCAACTTGGAGTATTAAAATAATCGAAGGCGGCAATGGGTCAATATTAGATGAATCTAGAATCGATCACTCGTAATTGCACCCACCACTGGGTGCGACTGATTAGGCCTATAATCACGAGTAGGCCTCGTTGCATTTTAAAGGCTATTGAGTTTTACCGAAATGCATTTCAATGAGTTCAGCGGATATTATTAATATAAGTTTACTGGAAGAACTTACCTTCATTATTTGCTGGTTGAAATGGATGTGTCGATCGGATAACTTGTTCGCGGCCACAAGACCCTCTTTCTTCTGGAGCTTGTTCAATTCAATTATATAGGTCCAGTTTGCGTATTCATTTGGAGCAACTTCAATTACTCCGACTTTCGCGAAGTTGTTGCGGACAAGCTTCAGGCAATGACATGCATCAATAAATACATGAACCTTTTCACCGGAGGGAACGTAGAAATAAGAGACGATTTGATCAGGAGTCATTGAGCAGCCAAGCTTCTTTAACATGGACATGTTGGCAGATAGTCCATCCAATGTCAAGGCTTTGACCGAAAGTCCGACATCGTGAAGACTTCCTATGGCATGCAGCACCAATTCCTTTTGCACTTCAGCAGATATGCCACGAATCAAGAAGTATCCGATAACTTGCTTCCAATGGCCAGTGATGCCAACGGCCATAAATACTAAGGCTTCTGTCGCTAACTCTTCATCGGAATTGAGGGATAAGGCTTGACCGAAATTGATGAAGCCAGAAAATTCAGCTGTTCGTGGATCATACTGCATCAATTTCTTGATACTCATTCCGTCGACCATAAGAGTGCAAAATCGATATTGCCAAGCATTTTCACCGTCTCTTTGACTCTGCAAGTGCTTCAGACTTTGCTCACTGAACCCTGGACGACCGTCAATACCTTGAAGCCACCTGTTCCAAGAAAAAAAACCTATTTTACAATCCTGCATTTCATCAATAATGAACATCTTTACTTTAATTGGAAAGCTGACATTTGAGAGAAGAAATAGAGAATATAATTTTCATTAGTGAATGCTTTACATTAACAACAAACCATACAGAGTCGGAAAGTTTCGGGAAATAGGGAGTCAGTCAATGAAAGGGATTGATTACTAAGATACACATGCTTAAATTTTTATTGAGGACCTGCGAATCGGTTAACTTAGGAGTCGAATCGAATCGGGCGTGATTCGCGAATCGCACTCCAATCGAATAATAGAAAACTTGCAAAACCCTGCTTTAGCCTATTTTTACGTGTGATTTAGAAAGACAGCTATACTGTTTTCCAATAAAAAAAGGGAACCCAGTAATTACATGCCTTACATGGTCTTTTACACGACTTATTGAAAGATGGTGACATAATGGCACTCAAGGGAATAAGCATTCGCATTAAAGTCTCTTCATTTTACTGAGACACCAGATTTTTATTAACGCTAGATTAAAGATATTGAATGCAGATTTGACATTCGCCTTGTTTTGCCTGATAGATAGCTTGATGATAAGGACAAGGCATGTAACCTCAGGGTTGTAGAAAAATGTCTTTCGAATCTCAAGCGGGACTGTAATGTAACCTCCATCGATCGCTCCAATACACAAATTCAGAGCGAGGTCAAACAAATTTTCATGAACTAAAAATCAGTTGATTCTATCATTTCTAGCTCAAATTTCAGAAAGCTAATACTATAAGCACAGAAACACAGATGATGCCTAAATTCTCATGCTGTGAGTCTGTAGTGACTATCTAAATTATTCAAAACAGCTTATAAAAAGGCTTTCTAGAATACTACGCAAATTCGTCATACAAAGATCAGATTTGTCCGTAAAATATTAGACCTACCAATGACTTTGAGCACTATTAATGCATGATTAAACATTGAATAAGCTTGGACTAAGTCGGGCTGGAAATAAAAGAAATAGATACTCGGACTCATGATCCCTTATCTCAATTGAGTTAAACATTGTGTTAGTGATTGTCAAAATTTGGCACAGATTCCCAATTGCCAAAATTGGCCGTGAGATCAGATTCCGCGTTTGCCATGTGGGCCATTTGCAATTGTTTTAAATCAGCATGGTTGTGTCGAAGGTGACTAATTGCACGACCATGTCCCTCATATGTGGCGCATGAAGTACGCATACCACTCACTACTTAAAAGATTAGCCTATTGCATAGAAATATAGTTAATTACCTGCAAAACTTTATGTTAGTATCCAGTAGGAAGGGATATCTCAGTTCTTAACTATATGAACACAATCGTAAATGCACCAGCTGATCAGTAATACATATCACAATAATACTGGTGGCAACATTAATCGATAGCTACTTCAGAAGACCAACTTACGTTCTTAAAGTACGCGGATGCGGCAAAAGCAGAATTGTCCTCACATAGTTGTATCCCTTTCGGCTGTATAGACTCAGGGTGAGACAGAACTCCCTCATAGAAGCCGAGTATTTTCTACCATCCCTCTTGAAGAGCTCCACTGGTATATCTGTAAAATAAATTTTAGCTTCATTGAAATTCTGACATCAATTTCAAGTGCTTAAATAACACATTTTGGTATACACGAAATTATTTTTTGGCGACATGTACTTATACTACATCAGAGAAATGAATGCGAAAGGTGTTTGAATTATCCCATTCGGAGAGTTGTGATAGTTATTGGGAGTATGTCGACTTGTCCAGCTGTCTGAGAGGTGGCAGAAGGTGGTCCTAATCAATGCATTTGTCGGTTGATGTGAGTAGGATCCACGATTTTCACAAGTGGCACAGATGGTGAGTGGAAACGTCTGCGGAGGTTAATCCGCATTTCTGTTTGATGGGTGTCACAGGCTGGCATACTTCTGTAAGTTGGCCCAGATGATTTTTTAATCGGATTGATGGAAATTTTTAATTTTGTCAGACTTTCACGGCTAACTTCATAACCGTGCCACTTTGTACTTAATTTTATCCAATTTCTCAGTTATTATAGTGAAATTCCGTGAAATAATGGGTGGCACATACTTGGGACGTGGCAGTTTATTCATCCATGCGTTTGACACTTCATAGTTATGCGATGCATGTGTTTTGGTAATTTGGTATGGCGAACTTCGCATCCGTACCACCTTCAATTTTCAATCGGTGAGTTCTCGTAAACTGCCGCACTATTTTGAAAAATATGTGGCACGCTGCCAAACTCAAATTATGCGCAGATGTTGCTTTCGAGAGCGGCACACTCGATTTTCGATGTAGGGCATTGGTATGGCTAACTTCACACACGCTTCTTTGAAGGTCAATAAAAATTATTAAAAGTAGTTTACAAGAAGGATGAATGCGACACGCACTAAATTCAAGAGAAAATTAACATTAAAAGATTTAGAAGGTGAACAAAATTATAGCCATTCAAATGAATAATTAAATTACAGGTATCTGGTGAAACACGAGTAGGCCCCATATTACCTATCGGACCCGATGCCGGATAGGTTGTCCGACCGAATACCGGTACAATACTAGTAAAAGCACAAAGCATCACTTAAATGAATTGATAGGCAAGTATAAAACACGTGCAAAGTGAGCGGAACCAATTTCTCGGTCTCGCTGATTGGCGTAGTAAATCAATTATATTTGTCACTACCTGATCCAATTTGCTGCACTGATCACGAATATGTGCTTCAGTATAAACAACAATGCAGCTTTTAACCGGATATCCGCGAGATCTTAAGAATATGAGAATTTGGTTCCGCTAACTGACCAGTGGAACCACTTTCATTTTTAAACTTTTGATTTTTCAAAAGCGACCGCGAATTGTGAAATCTGAGCCTAGATTCGTGAAATTGATAAATTGGAAGTTTTTCGAATATAGTCAAGCTGTAATTAAAATGGTTCCACTAACTTCACACGTATGTGGATATAATAGTTGCCAGGAGTAAACTCACCTTGATACGCTTCCAGTTTTTCAAGTAGGCTTTTCGTTATACCATCATCCTCCGCGATTTTTTCATGCAATGAAGCTACTGTATCTCTCAGACGCTTCTCCCGCTTCCGAGCATTTCGCAGATCTTTCTGAGCACGATGAAGCCTCTCCTCAACCTCAGGTGATGTAATTGATGTCGAAGTAGATGGACCTACGGTTACTGAGATGGGCACTTGCCCATAACTCTCAACGTACCGCAAAGTGCGCGATGTTGATGCCGATGCTGTCTTCTCAGTGAAACTAAATATTGAAGGCACTGCTGCAGAATACAGCTGCCTCGTTTTCGTTGGACGAAAATCGCTCGGGGCAAAATGATCAGAGCATAAACAATCGTATTTACTCGGCTCCCACAACTTCCTTCGATCATCAACTTTCAGTCTTTTCACGGCTACGACCCAACTTCTTCGTAGTACTGGATCGGCAGGAAACCTGAAAGATTGATATGATTTATATTTTGTTGAACTGCATGCAGGCCTACTCATTTGTCTAACTTAAAAAATTTAAGTCAACTAATTCACCTGATGCACAATTGCTCTCTGCATACATTTAAATGATTTCAGGTACGCTAAACAGTGAAAATATCAAACTTTTGCATATGGTTTAACTGATTTTTATTAAAATTTTTCAAAAAATCGTAGCTACAGGAATGAGGACGCGCGTATACACGAAGGTTGTACATCGAGGGAAAATGGAAGTCAAATAAGGAATGCGAAGAAAATAAAAAGGGCATGATAGGATACATGTAGAATAACTAAGCAATTCAGAGTAAAGTAAATGCGCAGGCCTATGATTCAATTCTATAGGCCTAACTAAGAATGCAAGCTAAGAAAAAGAAAAGCAATGAAAGAGAGAATGTACGAAGTGGAGTAACAATGATAAGTTTGATTGAAAATCAGTCTTTAAAAACAAAAGATATCATTAGCCTAGGTTAGAAAAAAACCGCAGAAAAACCTACAAACGAAAGACTTGCTATACTTCAAAGTTTTGTTCTCAAATACACAACTACGTGACTCATGAGTGACCGAGCTTTCACCGTGCCTACTATGAGTTTATCCGAGCGTTGAAATAGATTTCGAATGAGACGAAGCAATCCTGAACAGAAAGATCACTGCAACGGAATTAAAAAAGAAGTTTCAAGAGTAGGCCTAAGAATCCTAAAGTAATGGACCATGTTTAGCAAGTTTTTAAAGCAGACGACTAGCAATGACGTTCATTAGGAAAAATGCTACATCCCTTGCTGAATTGCATCAAGTATTTCCATCGCTCCTATATCCATATCTATTCATAAGTTGATAATGACGTGGCAGAAAATTCTTTTTTCGTGATACGATGAGGCAAATCTATGTCGCCTACATGAACTAGAAGACGTAACTGTGTGACGGTCCAGAGAACTCAAAGATGAAGTAGGCCTACAGAAACGGTTTCTTTTATCTTCAGTAAGAGAAGTTAACGCGATATTTGCGGATGAGCTCCTAGCTAAATCCGCAAATATTGGATATTCCTAGCTATGTAAATTTCGTCTGCATCTTGTTCAGAGCTTCTCAAAGAATCCATAGAATGTAGCTGGGGTGTTGCACATGCATGAGGATATTATTTTTTTCGCTAAATGATATGATGGAGATGTGTGATGCTTATAGGCCGACTCAGAGTGCTCCTATGGATACTACTGATATGCACTACTTATAAGTTAACATGGTGTTAAATACATGTAATACTAAAGTAATGCACAAATTCTTCATCATAATAAATTGTTAATTCATTATTTGTTTGGGAATGCGACCAACTTCGTGATGCAATTAAATAGTTTATGGATAGTAGGGGAGAATGGGATGACTTGGCATTTGGGGTGACATGGCCCTCTGCACCAGAATCTCTCCATTGGAAAGAAAATCCAAAATATACGAAATAAAGGTTTACTAGACTACATACATGATATATATGAAAATCTCTCCCAGCTCACTTCCTGCTCAGAACAGACCGAGAAATTCTTTTTTAATAAAAAAATGCTTTACATTTTTAAAAATTGTATGTTTTTGTCTATCATCAATGTCAAACACTGCTACACACTTGCAAAAAGGAAGACAAGTAAATGACTTAACAATTTATATGGAATTGTTGATGTCAATTACTATTACTTTTGAAATTATGGCTTATTTACTTCAAAAAGTCAAATGGGTTGACATGGCTGGAAAGAAATGAGGTGGCATGGCACCTTCTCGAGTTTTGCGTTTTAGCGATTCCTATTCACAATGATGAAAGCGACTCAATCCATCACAGTCAATCAGTAAATAATAGATTCCATCACAACCATATTGACTACTATTATTATCTAGCCAAACCATAAAAATATCAGAAGCATACATTTCCATTTCATGCCTATTGGACAATGTGCCTCAGTAGCGTCCCTTGATCTCGGGGTTGCGCCTGCCTTCTCGGGGGGCTAAATGCTAGGAATTCACTTAAAAAACGGGAATGTAACGCAAATTTTCTAAAAATTGCATGAAAATTGAAATTTATTTGTTCTCGTGGGGGGGAGTTGATAAGCACGGTAGCTCCCCCCCCCAAAAGACGCAAATGATGAGTCTTGATTTCGTATCAGTAGGTTCTCAATAGTAGATTTATATCTTTTGAAAAACGCTCAGGCTCTGATCGCTTGCACTATTCATAGAGGCATAACTGTAGGCAAAACTGACATTTTTGTGACATTTTATTTCAAAAAAATAATTTGTCTGATTTCAAATCTTGAGAAACTAGGAAATTACATAGATAGGTCTATTGCATTGTTGTGCAACGCGTGGCCCGCCGGGACACATTAGGTGGCCCACCACCGCTTCTCATATCTAAAGTGACATTATTTGAATCGATGATGTGAAAATGATTCACTCCGACTTCGACCTTTTGGAGGTGCATCTAAGGGTGAGGAAATCTAATTAGAATTTGCAAAACCATTAAGGAACAACAAAATGAACAATATGGTGGCACAAAAACCAAAAATTCACATTCGAATTATCCAACCATGTTCCTTTCGTAAAGAATATCTTCTCTAATAAACGCTAAATGGTCATCACTTGCGCGAGTTTATGCTAATTCACATAGTATTCGAAGCCCTGCTCAGCATGTTCCTCTAAGTAATAAACTGCTCAATGAACCTAGAAAGAGGCTATATTAATTAAACCTGAACTACGAATGAAGGAATCCAAGTGCAAGATTTAGACATGTCTTTTTGTGGCCTGTAGGCCAACATTTTTTCCGAATATTCTTACATTTACATGTAAAATTTTCTATTCAATGCGATACACGCACGGTACAGCAGCCCATATTTGCATTTAAAAGTACGGAATAAAAGAATATTAAGCCTATACTACTGCCTTTTAAAATTGGTGGCCCGCCAGCCTTTTTCGCGGACCACTCCTTGTGGCCCGCTATCCCAACTTGGTTGCCCGCCACTGGCCTATTGGCAAATATGAGACTTAGTGGCAAAATTTAGCTAGTTACGTTCTGGTTGATATTTGAATAATAATTGACAGACATACGTATGAAGTTAGACTGAATACTGCCATGAATACCCACTGAATACTCCTGTTACAGATTTTATCTTGCACAAAAAGTTAGGAAATGCGCTGAATAATACCGGCAAAGTATTACTTTCTCAACTTTTTCCCTTATGTGGACATGATTGATGATTGTCAAAAATGCTGCCGTCATCATATTCTATCCTACTGAAATGATAACGAGCATGTAACGTATGAACGATGTCACTGCAACGTTTGATTATTTCCACAATACATCGCGAAGCTCATGTTGCTGCCTGCATGATGACAGCTATGCATTCATGGTAAAGTGGATCATCAATTATAACTCTGGGAAATACGTCACGCTTTCTTTTAATTGTAGGAGAGCAGAAAATTTTTGATGGCATGATAGCAAGAGCTTTTCGTGTCTTCTGAGAGAAACGTGCGAAAGGTGACTTTGAACATTTTTCTCCTTGATAAACATGTATTTGAATGGATCAAGTCTGCACGTATGAACTGCAAGAGTTTCCAGGTAAATGGCAAAAGTTACTGATAAATATCCTATCAGAATTTATGCGATGCGATGAAAATATAAGCGATGAGAGCCTAATTAACTCACCATCCTCGTGAATCAGCACATGCTATTTCGAGCAATAATGGCTAATTGAACTTTAAGCGGAAGCATAATAATATACCTATTAGGCCCTAGTTACATGACGAACCGCGAGTTGCATGGTAGGTTTAAAAAGCGTGAACCCTACTAACGGCGTCGACTCAGCTCTATTCATTGCCATAATCGAAGACAACACCTAACCAGGATTATGGCTACGCGCTGACGTGTTATATATAGGCCCCTAGGCCCTATTGCTCCGTTAAATCAATCAGGATGTTTGGTAGGCTCTTCTTTAATGGAATTGCTGATTCAATCATTTGAACCACCGCATTTAGGCCGTATTTGCACCGTTTTGAACCGCCATAAGTTAGCCTATATTGCATTAAGTGGTCCACGGTTTTCCGTCTTCTTTTCCTCGTGTTGCAAGGGTTGGACGTCCGCAAATGTCGATTTGGCTTGATGGAATTTCTCCACACCGTCCGATCCGAAGGGTCGACGGAGGATAGATTCCATTTTCGAAGATCTTCTTTGATGTTGTCAAGCCAACGTTTCTTTGGTCGGCCTCGTGGATTCTTTCCTGAGAGTTCGATGGTCTGGACTTTCTTAGGCCAGTCGGCTTCATCCATGCGTTGTACATGTCCATACCAACGTAGCCTTCTCCAGCGCACACTATCTTCAAGTCGATGAATACCAAGCCTAGACCTTAGCTCATCCATAGGAACTCGATCAGATAGGCGCTTGGAGCAGATCCACCGCACCATTGCGTTATCATTACGGCACAATCGGTTTTGCTCCTCGATGTTGATTGGCCATGTCTCGGTTGCATACAACAGAACACTTCTCACACACATGGAGTAGACATGACCTCGGCTGCTGAAGGGGATGTCTCTGTTCGTAAGTATGGGAATGAGCTCACGAAAGTTCTTCCATGCCAGCTGAATTCTCAGTCTAGCAGCCTCACTGCAGCCACCTGATTGTCCTAACATATCACCCAGGTAACAAAATGCAGGCACAACTTCATAATCAGCATCACCAATACGAAGCTTACTAGCGGTCGGTTTAGGAGCTTGTGCAGCAACACCACGGCACTTTTTACAAGAAAAGCTAGGATTAAAATAAAATATTGCATTAAATTTTAACAAAAACATAAATTTACTGAAATTAGTAAAACCTGCGTCAAAAAAGCACAAAATATAGTCTGAACATTCCCTAATTGGTACATATCAATGTGTGTGTACAAAAAAATAGTGGAAACTTTTTGTTTGGATTGACTGCAAAACCACGATCGACAATCTAGATTTACGCATTCTTCGAATTATCTGGTCTCCTATCAGTCAAAATCGCACCGTGAGGCGTGTACCATTCCGACAAGTAAGTGCATCCGGTCGACTGCTCAGCAACAAATAATTGACACGGAAAAGCCGATTCATGGAGCTTAGAGGGGAATATCAAATCTGAAGCCTTTCAAAAGTATATGGACAGTCGGGGCTGTTTGACAGGCTGGGATGTTGCGAAGGTCTGCATTATCACTTTTGACAAATAACATCTGTGGTTATCTAACTTAGCAGAAATGAGACAAAGGAGTAACTCGGGACATGATAAGCATACCTGCGAGGGAGATTTTGGAACTTGGCAAGTGAAGTAAAGCTGAGATTATGATCGGGAAAGTCATTTTCCTAGAAGCATTATATACCGCTGATATAAATAGGTCTACTTGAGCCTAGTGGATTGCGTTGAAAATTGTAGGCACTGTAGAATGCAAAATCACTGTTGAACACAACTTGATGCAGTGAGAAAACGCAGGCGTCTACGTTCATTCTCCTGGAAGCCGCAGTATCACTGTCAACAAATCGATCAAAGTTTAGTGAGCCAATCCGGTACTAGACATGAGTGACATCAGTGATAAGAATCTCTTGGTGAAAGCGAGGGGGAATCAACGTTGCAGTGAGTCACTGACAAGAATAATGGGACTACTGTTTGTTTTTCATGCGTTAAACAGAGCTTCCCCACAGCTATTCAGATCAGACCGGTGAGCGTGTGATAATTATGAGGAACGATAATTCTGTATGGCACGTTTTCATCTTGACTGCCCTCTACTTTTGTCTGTTTACACCTACTACTTGTGCAGCGACCGTCATCCGATGGCAGAGATAATAAAACATTGTGTAGGGTATAGCAAATCTAACTTCTGGCTCCACTCTTTACTGACTTCCCTAGAGAAGAAAATGGACGATTTGCCGAGACTTGATTGCCTGTCAGCGTCAAATTCCTAAGTAATATCAAGGTAATGAGCACAAAAAAAACATCAACGTCTTCCTATATAGCATATGAAGGTGAATGAATACACCAACAACAACTGACAAATACATAATGTAGCAATTCTGCATATATTTTGCCGGATAATATTTTCTACGGCTATTTCGATGCTACTTTCTCACACCTTACAATTTACCTATATTTTGGTCTCTAAACAAAATTTCAATGAAATATATACTTCAGAAACTCACCTGTGAAAAGAAATTCCTCGCGATCGAGTCGGAGCATCATCTCTGTTTGTACAGTTGAAAGCAATACAGGATTTCACCATATTGGCGCGAAACGTCTTTTTGCCCCAACTAAGTTCCCTCCGAATGTGCCGTGACCTTGAGTCAATTTCCATTCTAGTCAATTACAGATAAACAAAATATATTTATTTCTATGCTAAAAATAGATTATCCAGTCAATCTTGGTATGAAATATATTGTGACAATACATTATTGTATTACGCACAAAATCGAAATATTGATTTCAAAAGCACATTGAAAATAAAACAGAAAAAAGTATTTTATATTTTGTCTTAGTCATGACATTTCACGGGCAATTTAAAACAATTTAATTCAATGAATAAACTGTAGTCTGGCGTGCCAAAACATGTACTTACGTGCATCGTCTGAACATTCTCCGCGCTGAAATGTTATGACAACCTAAAGCATGTGCATTGTAATTTTTGTAATTTTCAGGCAGTAACACATTTAATTCACAATCATACTTGACTTGAAAAGTCACTTTTCCATAATTCGATGGAACATATATATGACTGATTGTTCAGAAGAATAGGCGGCTTCTTTGTCACAGATCATAACTGTTATTTAATACATATTGTTTTTTTTCTTCCTTTTTATCAAGATAAATGTAATTTTATTGATCCAATGCATTTTTCGCTTCATTATGACCCATAAGATTTTGCGAGTTAGAAATGCTAAATGAAATTAATTGGCTAGTCGGGATTCTTGGTCTATGAGATTCCCTCAATGACATTCCTAAACTAGATAAAACTCAGAATTAAATTAGTTTAGGAAATAAATTGCTAAAATGTTTAATAGCTCAGTTACAAAAAAGCCATTGACTCTCTTAACTATGTCACTTAGAAGGAACTCAGGGCCAATCTTTCAAATATCTCGAAATACCTCGAGATCTCGAAGACGTAATCCCGGGATTTTTAATCTCGGAAATAGGGTCGAGATTCCGGGATCCGAGATCCCGGGATTGTAAACCCTACTCGAGATTGTAAACCCTAAGCTGAATGTATAATAGCAGTTTGCAAATTTCCACTAGAGCGGTAGGGAAAGCCTGATATCAATCGAAGCTGTAAGTAACTGAGACTGAAGGACAGTAAGGTATGAATGGCAATGCATGCACTACAGCGTAAACACACTACCACTCGAGAGTCTCACACATAGTTCACGCCTGCACACACGCTGCCAGTTAACTCGGGAGCGGACGGTGACCGTCAGCAGACAATAGCAGGGAAGATAATCAGACGGCAAATCACAGCTAGACTGAGAAAAAATTAGGCTGAGCAATTTTAATAAATCAGGCCACATATAGTGGAAATACGGTTTTCAATCTCGAGCCGTTTTCTCAATCCCGGGATTTTCGAGACTGGCTAATCGCAATCCCGGGATACCGGGATCTCGATCGAGATTTATATATACTGTATATGTTTTTAATCATTAAGTTTCAAGAAATATTTCAAGTACTTACAATCTTGCTGGACTATCTTGTGTTAAATCTCTGCGTTGGGCTGATAAAATAAACAAAACCCTTGTTCTGTGTCTGAAACAAGATGGGCTTGTCCAACTATTGAATTAAGGCCTTGGAAACTACGGTAAAAGATAACTTGACCGAAGCTGTGATTTCATTGAATGACTCATTCATCCTGTTAATAAAAGTGCTGTACTCACATTGAGTTGGGGAGAAAACTACCGCTTAAAATCAAAATCAAATTAGGAATTCGTGTTCTCCACCAAATTGCCTTCACATGAACACCAAACATGATGCATTTCAATAAACTTATATCAACAAAAGAATGTACATGTATTAGTTGCGTATGAGTAATTGTTCTCTCTATAAATACTCAATGCTGTCAGTTTTTGGAATCAACGCTTCGCTTGTATACGAGTATAAGTGGGCATGTATGAATCAGACTGGAAAATACATAATATAACGTACGTTATGTTAAGAATTGAAGCTGGGACATATAACTACTAATGACTGTTACATACATGAATTTAATAAACTTATATTCAATAAGATTTAAGGTTTGCCCTTTAATGAAAAGGACATGTGTAGCGTTCCCACCGGCAGACACAAAGGTTCAAGGCGCGTAGAAGACTAGAAGTGTATAATACTGATAATAATAAAGGAAAACCTTTCAGCAGAGGAATAACAAAAGTAGTTCAGGAAGAAATTTAAAAACATGACAATTTTAAAATACTATCAGTAAGTATACTAATATAATACAAAATTCGTAATACTGAATGTGGAAAAGTGAGATCATGTTATAACAATGAAGTAAACTAAACTATCAAGTATACGAAAATGATAAAAAGATAAATAAATTAATTAATTATTCTTATGAATTATGAATATTTACTCCCGTATTGTGGTGAAATACGATTTTCTTCCGAAAATAGCTGAAATATGCATTTATATGCTTAAAGCATAGTTGCTTTTCCCTAATGATTAATCGATTTTACTAATGATTAGGTCATTATAACATGTGCATTTGGCGACTTTTTACCTCGAGGCGCGGACGTATCTTGGGAATCTTCATCCATGCCATCTATAAATCTTAAAGGGGCGATCCTCTCCCTAGGTCTCTCACTATCCGTTGTCTCCAAATCAGATGTCTCCAAAGCTCTTCGGGCCTTTTTCTTTGCAGTCTCCAAATTATCTGCAGAATATTACAAATAATATCTGTCAAAGGGGGTGGCATACTCATAGTTTAGGGGAGGCAGACCCATAGTTTAGGGGAGGCATACTCATAGTTTAGGGGCGGCAGATATATCGTTTAAGGGGCGGCATTTGGCCGTGTTGGGGCGATATTTGACTAAAGGGTGGCACAAATGTAGCGGGATATGACGGTGTTCGACAATGTGTGTCCATAACAGGGTGGTCTGTCTGTAAAGGGACAACCTGCTCTCTGTAAAACGGGGCGGCACATATTACCCCTAACCCTCACCCTAAAGTTTTTACTACAAAAAACGAAATTTCAAAAACTACGTCAAAAAACTTTCTAGACCCTCCCAAAAACGGAATTACGGTTTAACCCTAGAACGTACAATGAGGTCATTTTGACTCATTTCAAATTTTGATTGGTTCTAAAACAAAGATGACCAATTTTCAGGGGCTAAAACTTCTTGACTTTTTTTATTATATTCTTCCAAACATATGATGAAAAGGACTGAGGTCAAAATTATTTCTGATAACGTCTGGAGATCGTTTTACTGAGTTTGGACATTGAGGTCAATTTGACTCATTTTACCATTCGATTCTTCTTTGATCTATTTATCTTCAGTTATCTATGTATCATAGCTGTAGAATTACCATAGATACCAACATAACCCTTGGCGGGTGAACAACACGTACTTTACAGGCTAACTATGACGTCTTCTATAAAAAGCTGTTGCGCGTCAGTAAGCAATAGCCATTGGAGTGACAACACTAACTTGTCTGTGACAATAAGAAGGGGAGCAGCTAATCATTGAATCAGTGCGACAATTTCGATACGCAGGGAAAATAATCAATAGCACCTAACGTGAGAAAAATACGCACAGCGTTAACAGGTTTTAACTTGAAGCAGTTGCATTGTTTGATTAGTCATGCCTCGTCGACGATACACGGCGGAAGATGCAGCACTGTTTCTACAAGAGAATGACGACTTGCCAGCCGAATCGTACATTTTAGAAAACGAATCATCCGATGAGGAGATGGTCATCGAGGAAAATGTATCGAGTGAAAGTGAAAATGAGACATTGAGTGATCAAGAAGATAGTAACACTGCAGAAGACAACTTTGTATCCAGATCTGGTGATGTATGGTACCTCAAACCTCACGCGAATCAAGGTCGCAATCGTAGTGCGGATATTCGTCGTAATAGTGGTGGTCCAACTCGGTTTGCGCAACAAAGAATTAACAATCTGGAGAACGCATGGGATATCATAATGGATGATAAAATTTTACAACTGATCACAAATTCCACTAATCGAGAAGGAATACGTGTATTGTCCAGTTCCTTTGTAAAAGTGTCTGTTACTGAGATGCGTGCCTTCATTGGTTTGATGTATTTACGCGGTATTTACCAAGGAGTCAAAGAACCTGCTCAAAGCCTTTGGAATCAAGAGCATGGAAGACCCATTTTTCCTGCCACCATGGGATTTCAACGCTTCAAGACAATTTTACGATTCCTGCGCTTTGATGATAAAGCAACTCGTAGCGCACGATATCGCAACGACAAATTTGCTGCCGTGAGGGAAATGTTTACGCTCTTTCAGAATAACATTGCTCAGCTTTATTGGCCTCATGAATGCATAACTGTCGATGAGCAACTTTTCCCATCGAGAAACAGGTGTCCCTTCTTGCAATACATGCCACAAAAGCCTTCTAAGTTCGGAATAAAGTTCCGGATTGCAGCTGATTCCTCCAATCATTTTGTACTGTCTGTAAAACCGTATCTTGGAAAGGAAAATGAGGTGAGAGATGGCTCTCTGGGTGAGTCAGTAGTTGAGAAACTGACAGAAGATTACACAAATAGTGGATGCACAGTGGTAACGGTTAACTTTTTTACCTCTTTGAAACTTGCTCGCACGTTGCGTGCAAGAGGCATGACACTTTTGGGCACTATCAGAACGCACAGAACTGAAATTCCGAAAGAACTTGTTCAGAAAAATCGCCCTCTTCATTCTTCAATTTTTGCATTCCATCAAAATAAAGATACCGTTTTGGTGAGTTATGTCGCAAAAAGAAACAAGGTTGTTGTTCTCTTGACATCGTGTAAGTTTCGTGACACTGTTGATCAATCGCTCAAAAGGAAGCCCCACATCGTGTTGGAATACAACAAGTTCAAAGGTGGTGTGGACACTGTGGACCAGATGTTGCGTCATTTTACGATAAAAATGGCATCGAGACGGTGGCCACTTGCAGTTTTCTGCAATATAATCGACATTTCTGCTCTGAACGCTTTTGTTTTATGGCGTGATATCGGTCGCAGCTCGCAAACACGTTTCCAATTCATATACGAATTGAGTCTGACATTGATTTCACCACAT
This sequence comes from Prostheceraeus crozeri, assembly GCA_907163375.1. Classification (NCBI taxonomy): domain Eukaryota; kingdom Metazoa; phylum Platyhelminthes; order Polycladida; family Euryleptidae; genus Prostheceraeus; species Prostheceraeus crozeri. The sequence continues at coordinate 65,717 of CAJQUW010013837.1, read as the reverse complement.
CAACAAGAACGTGCCCAAGCAAGATCCTTGCACCCCGCAGTTCGTCGCGCTCTGACCGCAGTGGATGATAACAATTGTCGGATACGAGATTCTTCCAAACCGGCCAATTGTCAATTGTGTGATGTCAGAAATCGAAACAGAACATCAAATCAATGTGACATCTGCAGAAAATGGATTTGCGGAAAACATGTGTCTCGTATGGTGCATTTGTGTCCAAAGTGTATTTCTGATTGACAACGCGTTTTCACATATAATCGTATTGCTTTTTTAGCCTAGTGTTGAGAGTTATGTATCTTTTATTGTTCGAATACGAACCTTTCCCAACAGTTAAGAGTGTTGTTTTAGAATTGATATATATCTTTTTGATTTTTTCGAGACAAGGGCGGAGTCTTAGGAGTCTTCACAGCACCCTGATTTGGAAATGGTCGCCAATATGATATAGTCTATGTAAAAAATCATGAACTACTTGTTGGCCTATATCCCTTCTAAACCAAAGACTTGTTCTAAATAACATAACTAAACAAATAAATATATTTACATTAGTATTATAAACCGAAAAATAAAGTGAGTCAAAATGACCTCATTGTCCAAAGTCGTAGAAATTTATTTTGTACGTTCTAGGGTTAAACCGGAAAAATCACACCCCTGAATTTAGGACGTATAAAATTTCATGTGAAAATTACCTGCATATCCCAAAAGACGAATCTTGTAGATACTCCACGATTCAGTCGGATCGTCCGCTTCATTTATGACTCTCCTCAAAGAGGAGTAGGCGAGTTTGGGCCAGTAAGCTTCATCGAAACCAATTAGCCAAGTTCTAGGCAAATATTCCACGGCATTTGAATCAAGGAATTCAACAATAGCATACATCTGCAAAGCATAACAAAGTTAAGTAAATATTAGGAGTTGACGACATTTCAAGTCACCAAAAAGCAGAAAAACTTTGCTTGTACAGTATATACATTTGTTTACTCGAGTTATCGTACACTAATCTTCCAGATCTTTGCAAATTAATGCGTGCCAAATCAGTTGCACAGTCAACCTCAACTTCGACTGACTACTTCTCAGCTTCCATCGTATGTGTCTCTGTGCTTTTGTGTGACAAGATTATCTTTAGACTTCTAAAGGTTATACGAGCATATTCTCTGATGAAACTATGGTATCTCTGACGAAGAAGGATATCAATAAAACATGATTTCTTTAAAAATACGCTTATATTTTGCACAGGACTGTAGACATAGATAGCTGAGTTCCTAATATTTTATCTCGAATTGAGAGGAATTCTTTAGTAGGGGCAAACTTACGATCTTCTCCGGATGTTATTGTTGGTGGTGGTGTTCTGGTCCTCCCGTCGGTACGTAAAATCGAGCAAGGCGTCCCATTTACAGGCGTTCAAACAGTCGTTCGGGGAAAATCCATGACTAATATAAATGACAATATGTGACTACAAATAATATGACAAGCGTTTTGTTGACGGAGCGTTTTGTTACAGGCGTTGACCCATAAGTATCTTTATAATATAGGAATCACGACGAAATAGTCACCATCAGGAATGCAAATGGCTTTTCGTTTGGGGACAATAGTCTGTAGTTGTCTTCCACTTCGCTTAAAAACACCGATGTTCAAATGTTTTGATTCATATGGATGGTTATACAAATTTGAGTGGAATTGAAGAAGTATACCGAGATAGCAATCCTCGTATTGTTCTTCAATCAGGGCAACATGACCGTCAACAGTGAGGCAGCAATTATTTGGAGATTTGTCAGTATATGAATAAACTATAGGAGACTGCTTAGAGTAAAAATTTCTTATTTCGAAAAGTTGATTAATTGTTTGAGTAAACACACAGTTTGATGCTTTTATTCGTTTCTTTAATGTGCTAAAGTAGCTTTCAAAAGGAAAACAAGAAAAATTTTCCAGAGACCCATATAATCTAACATAATGGTGTAAATGAAGTAAGCCATGAACGTTGTAAACGAGTGACTGTCTGCCAAACAATTGCGCCATGTCATAAACAAAAATTTTAAGACATTCAGCAGCGTTGTCACGCAAATGAGAGTGATCTCTTGATAAAAATACAGCTATGGCGAAATGAAGAGTGAGGAAATGTTGAAAGTAAGGCGTTGGTAGACACTTTCTGAATAAATATGGTCCAAAATAGAGAAGAAAACTTCGGAATTCAGATGCTTTAAAAAATGCTAAATCTTTCATGGTACGTGGTTTCCTCTGAAATTCCGTTGGTGTGAATCGTCTTATAGACAAGATACTGTCATTTAGAAAATTTAGTTGAGAACTGGACAAATGACATGGAAGTCTTATACCTTTAGTCGCTGTAAAGTAATAAAAGAATAATTTTTTGGTAACGCCTAAGCACACTAAGTGCATGTAGTCAGGAGGAAAACTGCTAAGTAAAGGAACACTGGTTGCTAACGGTGATAATGATAGCTGATTATTTTCGTTGAAATTTTTATAATGTTCGTCATCTCTTTGTTCGAACTCTATTGAAGGGTAAACTATTCTATCATTCACATAATCTCCTCTTTCTCTACAATAGCCACATCCATAGTAGCCAGAGTGTCCTTTAATACGCTGCAAATAACTTCGAGCCGGAGCATCGCATATAAAAATGATATGGTGTGGAAAAATTCTACGACCATCTTGCAGGAGAAATCCAGATGCTTTAAAAGAATCAAGCTCTGGTAAAAATCGTTCCATCAAATTTAACAAATCAGGTTTACCTATACCACAATAGACAGCAAGTGGAAAAGGCTTTGAATTCTGTGAAAATTTGACTAATATTGGCCAAAGACCTACCTGAGAACTTTTAAACAAAGGAAGGCCATCTACATTGATAAGAAGATCGATGAAGTATTTACTGTGTAAAGCATCAAAAGTAGCAGTTATAAGGTTATTATGGAAAGCAAACGTCAAATTTTCAAAGAGGGAAATGTAGGCTATGTTGTTCGATATGATGTAATCTTTGGGTGTGAGGACTTTGCATGATTTTCGCAGACGATATACAGAATTCGGAACAGAAATATTGTGCTTTAGCATAATCTGCAACAAAGTTTCAATTGCACGTTTTGGAAGACAAAACATCATTGCAAACATTAGTAAATCATCAGAAAGACTATTGTCATTCATGAAATACTTTTTGAATTTATCACCCTCTTCCTCATCTCGCTCATAACTAAATGCATTGCTAAATTCATTCAACGGTGTTTCAAAATCTTCTGAAAATATGCCTGATGCCTCTGCGAAAAAAGAACTATCATTTTCAGAATTGCCACGACTATGTTCTTCTAATTTTTCGTCAGATCGACTTTGTAAGGGTAAAATCGAACTATCAATATTTATGTCCCTCTCTTCAGAATCTGCCATGAATAGTTTGGAGGCCTCCATACTAGCCTTTCTGTTTATCCATTGCTTCGACATAATTGGTATTACAACTGATTGATGGTATTACAGTACGGTAAATATACAGTAGAGTATGCTTATATACTCTCAATGGAAAACTGTCTATAAATAGATTTGTTATCAGGAAATGTTACTGTATGGACTAAGCTTTATTAATTATATTTATTCAGATATCACGCAATTCAGATAATAATCACACAATCAGTCTAAGGTCAACAAGTTACGCTCGGCTGATCACCATATGATTTTCTATACGTTCATACAATTTCAAATTGTCAATATTTTAATATTTTTAGCACAGACAAACAAGCCTATTCTCAGGCTTCCTTGCAATCATAAAAGTGCTGTTTTAACTAAGTAAATTTACTACCTCGCGTTCTGTGAAAGGTTTTTAGTGACTTTAAGTATAAGTTTTAATATTCGCTCCCTTTTGGTAACATTTTTAGCAAAATTTAAAGGATTTTCCCAAACTTTTTCGTCAGCAGTTTTCGTTTGCTGTGCAACACAATAAATTGTGATAAACCTCCATCTAAAATGCCAAATGTGTGGCATCCATCCTTTGACTTAAATTTTCTAAGGGTCTTTGATGATGAATAATCATAAAGTAATCTCAAGTGTCTCATACTTTCACTGGTGCATTTGCGACATCTCTTCGAACTAGTTTCCTCATCTAATATTCTATGTTGCAAAAACTCCTTTGAATCCCCATTAACTAAATTTGCGAATTAATCGAAATTTTAATGATCTATCTGTATATTTCAATAGTAAAACGTTAATACACAACGACATCGACAGTTTTTCCAAATTCGCCTATCCCCTTTAATTCGACGGTTATTCGAGCTAGAATAACAATAACTTTTTCCAGCGGGAAGGTATTCTGGCTCGTGGATCAGGAAAATTCCTTTCCCCTGAAATGTTTGGTGTACATTGGTGCCGATACTTTGTCTGACGAGGAGAGAAATGCAAGCCATTCTATTGGAGAAGCTGTTGTCATGAAATTGGCGGAGAACTGGTTGAACAAAGGCCGCAACATCACTGCCGACAGTTGGTTCACAACGACTCAGTTGGCTGACCGACTCCTGAAGGAAAGGACCACAATAGTAGGAACCATGCGCCGAAACAATCGCTCGATACCTCCTGCCTCCAAATCAATTGCCGGGCGAAGGAAATGGGACTATGTACACTATTTGTCTGGGGCAAGGGTCCTTTGCTCATTTTGGGACAAGAAAAGGGTCCCGGTTCTCGTGCTTTCCACCATGCACTCATCCGCCATTCATTGTGAAAACCAAAAACCCGAAATAATAGATTTTTATAACAGAAATAAAGGAGGAGTGGACACTCTTGATAAACTCTGCCGCTCGTATCGATGCCAACGCAAGTCTCGCCGTTGGTCATTTTCCGTTTTCATGGCGCTTGTTGATGTTGGTGTCGTGGCGGCTATGAGGACCATGCAGCAAAATGAACAAGAGATCGTTTCACATTTCAATTTCAAATGTGAACTGGGCTTCCAGTTGGCGATGCCTCTTGTTCGTCATAGAGCAACTCTTTCTAATCTAAAACGAAGCATCAAAGATTCCATGCGGCTCGTGGGTGTGACTTTACCAAGAAATGGATCGATCGTCGCTCCTCTCCCGGCTACGAGATGCCGATACTGTACCCGTCAGCAAGACAGAAAAACTCGCATGCGTTGCAGCATGTGTACTGTTTCCGTTTGCAAAGACCACGCCTCCGTTTTGTGTCCTGACTGCTCGTGACGTTGGATTGATTATTTTTTCACTATAGACCTATCTGTGACGTCAAATTATAATCGGTTTGTTTATTTCGTATACACTTTGTTGATTGTTTTATATGAACTTGAAGCTAAGATAAGGTTTCAACACTGGGACAAAAATACATGTATTGATGACAATTATAGACGGAGCGTACTAACGGAATAGACGCTTTTTTATATACATTAGGGTCATATATCCGTTAGTAACATGTTTTCATATAGTAGCCTATGACATAAGAAGGTCGTTCGATTACTATTTGATAGCATCAGACAATTTTACCTATCCCATAAAACATGAAAAATGAAAATATAATAATGGGGTGAATAACACCCCACAACGCCGTTATCCTAGTAAAAAAGGCAACGCCGTTTAACGGTTAAACACGTGAGGGATTCACTGAACTTTGTGCGGCTGCATGAGGATTGAAAAGGACCTTTTCTATTTTCGAAAAGACGTCTGTACGTATGCCCACGAAATATTTAATGGCATTCCAACCACAACACATAGACAAGTTCATCATATAGACTTTCAAGTGCAATCGCGAGATAAAGAAGGGCGCCAATGAAAGTGATACTGAATTAGTCCCTGCCTTCTGAAGCTTTCACCTGTGCCTCAATATTCTCACAGATGCATCGTGAAAAATGAGGAAAACACATAAAAAGCAGTGAAAAATGAAACACTTGAAAGAATTCGCAACAAATGGATGAGGAATCACATTCCTAGGGCCTCAGCCACTCTGAATGCATGGAAGAGCAAACACGAGCGTCTCGATCAAACGTATGTTCGTTCGCCTTACTCGCTTTGCTCGCAGTGTGTCAATCTACAACAGATTTATTTGGTGACATTTCATTGGAAAAGCTCGCAGTGTAGCTAAGCCCCTACATTCGGATTTCACACGATGAATACGGCGCATTTTGACCATCAAAGGGGAACGCCCATGCCAAATCGATTTATATAAGTTGAACTAAAATTGATACGAAAAATGTGACTTCTCAAACTCCTGTAAGAACATACATGGTGGATACCATACCTTGTCCGATTTCTATGATACGAATAATGAAATGTCTTAATTAAATTCAATGCTTATAGTTGCATGAGAGTAGTAGTAAGGAAGTGACAAACACCAGATAGCGCAAGATGGCCGTCATCGCTGACTCCCCCCCCTCTGGCACGGCAGAGTGTCGTGGTCGGCCGCCGTGGTGCTTCGTGTCTGAGTCCCCCCCCTCTGGAACGACAGAGGTTGTGGTCTGTCGTGGTGTGCCGGCCAGGTGGGTTCCCGTTCACAACATGTTCGCTGACCCCCCCCCTCGAAAACGACAGAGTGTGAGACTCGGATGTGTTGGCCTCGTATGGGTTGACGTGGCCGACCGCCTAGGTTGACGTGGCCGACCGCCTAGGTTGACGTGGGCGACCGCCTAGGTTGACGTGGGCGACCGTCTAGGTTGACGTGGGCGACCGTCTAGGTTGTCGTGGATGGTGAAATGGTGAAACGGACTTTAGATTCGGATTCAGCGTAAAATTCTGCATCGGTAGGGTGAGTTTCAAGGCAATCGGCGAGAAAAAATTTTTCTTCAAAATTTTAACAGAGTTAGAATTTGGGACGTTTTGGTGTGTAGCGCCCAAACGAAGCATCGGATGAGAAAACGGAGGCCAGATTCGGATTCAGCGTGAAATTCTGCATCGGTAGGGTGAGTTTCAAGTCAATCGGAGAGAAAAATTTTCACTGACCTCCCCCCCCATCTGGACAGCTTGCTTCGATTTTGGCTTCCAGTGGACGGATTTTGTCGTGCGATAGCTCGTTTGAAAGCTAAGAGTGAGACAAATTCACTGAAAGAATCGGCTTGTTCCTATCTGTCTTCGTTTAGATGTGAGACGCCATTTAAGATTTTGGGACATTGGCGAAAAACGACAGAGTTAGAATTTGGGACGTTTTGGGATCTAGCTTCAAAACGAGGCATCGGATTGGAAAACGGATTTCAGATTTGGAATCAGCGTGAAATTCTCTATCTGTATGGTGAGTTTCAAGTCAATCGGAGAGAAAAAATTTTCAACATTTTTCGAAAAAACGACAGAGTTAGAATTTTTGCGATGGCTGCCTACTGTAGAGCCAAAACGAAGCATCGGATGAGAAAACGGAGGCCAGATTCGGATTCAGCGTCAAATTCTACATGGAAATGGTGTATTTCCAGCTCAATCGGAGAGAAAAATTTTTCACTGACGTCCCCCCCCCCTCTGGACAGCTCGCTTCGATTTTCGCTTCCACTGGACGGATTTTGTCGTGCCATAGCTCGTTTGAAAGCTAAGAGTGAGACAAATTCACTGAAAGGATCGGCTTGTTCCTATCTGTCTTCGTTTAGATGTGAGACGCCATTTAAGATTTTGGGACATTGGTGAAAAACGACAGAGTTAGAATTTGGGACGTTTTGGTGTGTAGCGCCAAAACGAACCATCGGATGAGAAAACGGAGGCCAGATTCGGATTCAGCGTGAAATTCTGCATCGGTAGGGTGAGTTTCAAGTCAATCGGAGAGAAAAATTTTCACTGACGTCCCCCCCCCTCTGGACAGCTTGCTTCGATTTTGGCTTCCAGTGGACGGATTTTGTCGTGCGATAGCTCGTTTGAAAGCTAAGAGTGAGACAAATTCAGTGAAAGAATCGGCTTGTTCCTATCTGTCTTCGTTTAGATGTGAGACACCATTTAAGATTTTGGGACATTGGCGAAAAACGACAGAGTTAGAATTTGGGACGTTTTGGGCTCTAGCTTCAAAACGAAGCATTGGATGGGAAAACGGATTTCAGATTTGGAATCAGCGTGAAATTCTCTATCTGTATGGTGAGTTTCAAGTCAATCGGAGAGAAAAAATTTTCAACATTTTTCGAAAAAACGAGAGTTAGAATTTTTTGCGATGGCTGCCTACTGTAGAGCCAAAACGAAGCATCGGATGGGAAAACGGAGGCCAGATTCGGATTCAGCGTCAAATTCTACATGGAAATGGTGTATTTCCAGCTCAATCGGAGAGAAAAAATTTTCACTGACGTCCCCCCCCTCTGGACAGCTCGCTTCGATTTTGGCTTCCACTGGACGGATTTTGTCGTGCCATAGCTCGTTTGAAAGCTAAGAGTGAGACAAATTCACTGAAAGGATCGGCTTGTTCCTATCTGTCTTCGTTTAGATGTGAGACGCCATTTAAGATTTTGGGACATTGGTGAAAAACGACAGAGTTAGAATTTGGGACGTTTTGGTGTGTAGCGCCAAAACGAACCATCGGATGAGAAAACGGATTTCAGATTTGGAATCAGCGTGAAATTCTCTATCTGTATGGTGAGTTTCAAGGCAATCGGCGAGAAAAATTTTGCTGACGTCCCCCCCCCCTCTGGACAGCTTGCTTCGATTTTGGCTTCCAGTGGATGGATTTTGTCGCGCGATAGCTCGTTTGAAAGCTAAGAGTGAGACAAATTCAGTGAAAGAATCGGCTTGTTCCTATCTGTCTTCGTTTAGATGTGAGACGCCATTTAAGATTTTGGGACATTGGTGAAAAACGACAGAGTTAGAATTTGGGACGTTTTGGGCTCTAGCTTCAAAACGAAGCATCGGATTGGAAAACGGATTTCAGATTTGGAATCAGCGTGAAATTCTTTATCTGTATGATGAGTTTCATGTCAATCGGAGAGTTTCAAGTCAATCGGCGAGAAAAATTTTCAACATTTTTCGGAAAAACGACAGAGTTAGAATTTGGGACGTTTTGGTGTGTAGCGCCCAAACGAAGCATCGGATGGGAAAACGGAGGCCAGATTCGGATTCAGCGTCAAATTCTACATGGAAATGGTGTATTTCCAGCTCAATCGGAGAGAAAAAATTTTCACTGACGTCCCCCCCCTCTGGACAGCTCGCTTCGATTTTGGCTTCCACTGGACGGATTTTGTCGTGCCATAGCTCGTTTGAAAGCTAAGAGTGAGACAAATTCACTGAAAGGATCGGCTTGTTCCTATCTGTCTTCGTTTAGATGTGAGACGCCATTTAAGATTTTGGGACATTGGTGAAAAACGACAGAGTTAGAATTTGGGACGTTTTGGTGTGTAGCGCCAAAACGAACCATCGGATGAGAAAACGGATTTCAGATTTGGAATCAGCGTGAAATTCTCTATCTGTATGGTGAGTTTCAAGGCAATCGGCGAGAAAAATTTTGCTGACGTCCCCCCCCCCTCTGGACAGCTTGCTTCGATTTTGGCTTCCAGTGGATGGATTTTGTCGCGCGATAGCTCGTTTGAAAGCTAAGAGTGAGACAAATTCAGTGAAAGAATCGGCTTGTTCCTATCTGTCTTCGTTTAGATGTGAGACGCCATTTAAGATTTTGGGACATTGGTGAAAAACGACAGAGTTAGAATTTGGGACGTTTTGGGCTCTAGCTTCAAAACGAAGCATCGGATTGGAAAACGGATTTCAGATTTGGAATCAGTGTGAAATTCTTTATCTGTATGATGAGTTTCATGTCAATCGGAGAGTTTCAAGTCAATCGGCGAGAAAAATTTTCAACATTTTTCGGAAAAACGAGAGTTAGAATTTTTTGCGATGGCTGCCTACTGTAGAGCCAAAACGAAGCATCGGATGGGAAAACGGAGGCCAGATTCGGATTCAGCGTCAAATTCTACATGGAAATGGTGTATTTCCAGCTCAATCGGAGAGAAAAAATTTTCACTGACGTCCCCCCCCTCTGGACAGCTCGCTTCGATTTTGGCTTCCACTGGACGGATTTTGTCGTGCCATAGCTCGTTTGAAAGCTAAGAGTGAGACAAATTCACTGAAAGGATCGGCTTGTTCCTATCTGTCTTCGTTTAGATGTGAGACGCCATTTAAGATTTTGGGACATTGGTGAAAAACGACAGAGTTAGAATTTGGGACGTTTTGGTGTGTAGCGCCAAAACGAACCATCGGATGAGAAAACGGATTTCAGATTTGGAATCAGCGTGAAATTCTCTATCTGTATGGTGAGTTTCAAGTCAATCGGAGAGAAAAATTTTGCTGACGTCCCCCCCCCTCTGGACAGCTCGCTTCGATTTTGGCTTCCAGTGGACGGATTTTGTCGTGCGATAGCTCGTTTGAAAGCTAAGAGTGAGACAAATTCAGTGAAAGAATCGGCTTGTTCCTATCTGTCTTCGTTTAGATGTGAGACGCCATTTAAGATTTTGGGACATTGGTGAAAAACGACAGAGTTAGAATTTGGGACGTTTTGGTGTGTAGCGCCAAAACGAACCATCGGATGAGAAAACGGATTTCAGATTTGGAATCAGCGTGAAATTCTTTATCTGTATGATGAGTTTCATGTCAATCGGAGAGTTTCAAGTCAATCGGCGAGAAAAATTTTCAACATTTTTCGGAAAAACGACAGAGTTAGAATTTTTGCGATGGCTGCCTACTGTAGAGCCAAAACGAAGCATCGGATGGGAAAACGGAGGCCAGATTCGGATTCAGCGTCAAATTCTACATGGAAATGGTGTATTTCCAGCTCAATCGGAGCACTAGAACCGGAGATAGACGGGTTTTTTAGTGTTTGGATGATGGGTGTTACGTCATCAGCTGATCGCCACACACTATATAAGCTGGGAACCGAGAGAGACTTGTCATTTAGAGGAGAACGATTGTCAGAGGTAGGTCGTCTCTCTGAGCTCCGATGATAGCTTCGGACATTCCAAATTCCGAGTTTCTGTAAGAAACCGACTTAGAAAATTTCATTGCTGATATCAGCTAAGGCGTCAGACTTAGAGGTTCGCCAGGAGATGGCCTTCGTCTCCAGGCCATAAAAGACTCCAAAACTTTAAAGGCTTGTAACTTTGCTTCTACAAGTCCGTTTGACTTGATTCAAAAAAGGTTCGGTCGCTATTGACCTGCCCTAAGTGATGGACTACTTATAAAATTTCATAAGTAGTGCTAAAAAGTTGAAAAATTTAAATTCACTAGTTTTGGAGGTTTTCTGGGGTTTTCGACCCTGCTGAAGTCAATGAAAGCATTTTTAATGATGTCTGAGCCAGTCTTCTCATGGTATAAGCGGCTTTTCACTGAAAGCGAGCAAGACACGGAGAGTTTTGCTGTAATATTCCACTGACAGGGTGTTCCTTCGGGACGGCGGACGATGCCGTAGTGATAAGTGTGGCAAGGGAATGTGTCATATTTGAGACCGTAACCGCTGGGACAACTCATGTCTCATGTTGGGCATTTGACACAGCTCTCAACGTAGCACTTTGAACGCCAATCGGTTGAGTCTTAGCTATCTTGTCATGGGTGGCCTCTAAACATCTCCATTGCAAAACGCTGGTGAATCAAGCTCTCTACGGCTTGCTATCAAGCTGATCAAAGCAATAACTTGGGATGTTTCCTCAAGGTTTTCAAGTATGCTGAGTTCAAATCTGCTATCAGATTTCAAATTTAACTAAGTCTAAGGCAGCTTTGAGGGGTTAGATCCCAGCTACTGTTCACTACCTTTGACTCGACGTTACTGTTACCACTTCGGGGCAGTGACAATGATGTCTTAAGCTGTAAATAGCGGGTATCGGGGAAGATCTCTCACTTCCCTAGTGATCAGTACAAGGCCTTCGGGCTGTCGACGGGATCGAGTGCCACTCACTACACTCAAATCTATCATTCCTCAGTAAGTGTAAATTACTGACTATACATTTGTCCTGCTATCAGGTTGTTTTGACTTGCTATCTAGTTGAATAGTATCTTGCTATCAAGAGATTCACTTCTGCTCATAAAGCACATCATCGCTGTAATACCTCCTTTGCTCGAGCGTTCCTTCGGGACGGCGGGTACTGCCGTAGAGGGATTGTGTTGCACGGGTTGTTCGTCGTTTGTTAGACCGAAACCTCTGAGCCGTTGCTCATGTTGGGCATTCGACTTCATACTCAACGTGACGTTTTCTCTCGCCAGGTCAGAGTACTTCAGCCATTCGACAAAGGTTAGTCTTTATGATATGGAGTAGAGTGAAATGTAATTCATTAGATGCCCCTTCAATGATTGCTCCCATGATAAACGTTGATGAGACAAATGAAATGATTCTCATCTTCCTTTTTCAGTGATTGAAATCTACTAACATACTACCGTATAATCGGCCACTATGGGGCAAGACATGATAGAGCCTTCAATGCGCTTTGCCCTGGGCAGTCTTTAGACTGGCGAATACTATCATTAAGTTGAATCTGCTATCAGTCAACTTGAACGTTGCGTCGCATTAGAGGGGTATATAAACCACTGCCTCTCATTTCATTTCAATCATGCAGACGCCGAACAGTCAAGTCAGCTCTCCTCGCGGACCGCAGTTAAGGCCGCGAAATTTATTTGAGGAGTTTGTCAGGCTAGAGGAGCAAGACAGAGTTTTTAATAATCTTGCTCGGATTGGCAATCCGATGACAGCAACTGCTGTCAATCCAACGGAATGGCGCTACATTCCACTTTTTAGCCATGTACCAGTTAGTGTGGAAGTCGACAGTGCTACCAAAGAGAGAGTCAAAGACTCTCTCAGTAGAATTGGTAGGGTGTAAGATGACATTACTCCCGAGAACGAACCATCGGCTCTCTTAAGGGCCACCATGGGGCAAGACATGATAGAACCTCCTCGCGGTTTGCCCTGGGCAGTCTTCGGACTGGCGAATACTATCATTAAGTTGAATCTGCTATCAGTCAACTTGAACGTTGCAAATGAAGTTCGGTGTAATACTTCCTTTCGACGGGCGTTCCTGTAAAGGGCGGCGGTGAAACCCGTAGCTATGTATACCGCAAGGGACATTCGGCAATGGTCAATCTTGTTAAACCTCTCTGCGTCATGTTTGCAAGTGATTGCCTCTGTCTCAACGTAGTATGCATTCGCGCCAGGGCGACATTTAGCCAACTGTCGAAGGTTGCCTAAAACTTTCCATTGCATACGTTATGAGAACCATGAGTTCTACCTGTCTCTATCAATGAGACGAATTGATGAATGGAATGAAATGGGAGGACACTCACGCGCCACACGCAACATAACACACTTCTCTCTTCCGTAGTCTAACAAGCTCTTTACACATGGATCGCAGTCGATTGCTATCCCTATATCAGAAGTGTAAGCTATCTTAATTTTATCTAACACTATTTCATCTACCATTATCATCCATATGAAATGTTATAAGAATTGCAAGTTAGACTAAGCGTGCTACTATTTCCAAATGAAAAAGTATACATGGTTAAATCATCCACTTAAGCCCATCCGTAGTCTAACAAGCTCTTTACACATGGATCGCAGTGGATTGCTATCCCTGTATCAGAAGTGTAAGCTATCTAAAATATATTTAACACTATTTCATCTACCATCATCACCCATATGAAGTGTCATAAGATTTACAAGTTAGACTAAGCGTTCTACTATTTGTAAATGAAAGATATCGTTTCAACAGTTTACAGATTGAAAATAAAGTTTCAATAGTGTGTGCGTTAGAAATAAAGCTTTATCTGTTTGTATGTTAGAAACAAAATAAAGTTTACAAGATAAAAAGTAAAGTTTCACCACTTTACAAGTTAAGAATAAAGTTCTATCTGTTTATATGTTAGAAATAAAATAAAGTTTCAATAGTTTGCAAGTTAAAAATAAAGTTTCAATAGTTTACAAGTTTTAAAATAAAGTTTAAATAGTGTGCAAGATAAAAAATAAAGTTTGAACAGTTTACAAGCTGAAAATAAAGTTTTAATAGTGTACACGTTGGAAATAAAGTTTTAATAGTTTATGTGCTTCAAAATAGAGTTATAACAGTTTATATGTTAGAAATAAAATGAAGTTTCATCAGTTTACAAGTTAAGAATAAAGTTCTATCTGTTTGTATGATAGAAATAAAACAAAGTTTCAACCGTTTACAAGTTAAAAATAAAGTTTCAACAGTTTACAAGTTAAAATTAAAGCTTCAACAATTACAAGTTAAAAATAAAACTTCAAAAGTTTACCAGTTAGAAATAAAGTTTCATCAGTTTACAAGTCAAAATAAAGTTTCAACAGATTATAAGTTAAAAGAAAAGTTCCAATAGTATGTGCATTAGAAATAACGTTTCAGCTGTTTGTATGTTAGAAATAAGATAAAGTTTCAATTGTGTGTACGTTAGAAATAAAGTTCTATCTGTTTCTATGATAGAAATAAAACAAATTTTCAACCGTTAACAAGTTAAAAATAAAGTTTTAAGAGTTTACAAGTTAAAATTAAAGCTTCAACAATTACAAGTTAAAAATAAAACTTCAAAAGTTTACCAGTTAGAAATAAAGTTTCACCAGTTTACAAGTTAAGAATAAAGTTCTATCTGTTTATATGTTAGAAATAAAATAAAGTTTCAATAGTTTGCAAGTTAAAAATAAAGTTTCAATAGTTTACAAGTTTTAAAATAAAGTTTAAATAGTGTGCAAGATAAAAAATAAAGTTTGAACAGTTTACAAGCTGAAAATAAAGTTTTAATAGTGTACACGTTGGAATTAAGGATTTGTGTGTTCCTATTTTGTCATTTCGTTGTAGTAGCTACGTTCATAACCAATGCTTCTTTCCTCCTTACCTCAACACTGTCAAAGTCCTATATGGTTATCATTGCTCGCTATATGACAGTTACCAGCTGTATCTATTTTATCTGTTTCAAACCATTGATTTGTAATGCATGCTTGTTACAGTTATTCAATAAATGTTATTATGCGAAGAGTTGTTGTTGTTATCATGCGACGGATGGGTTAGATGAAGGGTGATCATATCTTTTTCAAAGGACTGTGGAACATTGATTTCCATGATGAGGATTATAACAGTTAGATTTGATGACGAATAAGATTTACTAGTTTGCAAGTTAGACTAAGCGTTCTATTATTTGTAAATGAAAGATATAGTTTCAATAGTTTACACGTTAAAAATAAAGTTTCAATAGTGTGTATGTTAAGAATAAAGTTCTATCTGTTTGTATGTTAGAAATAAAATGAAGTTTCATCAGTTTACAAGTTAAGAATAAAGTTTTATCTGTTTGTATGTTAGAAATAAAACAAAGTTTCAACCGTTAACAAGTTAAAAATAAAGTTTCAATAGTTTACAAGTTAAAACTAATGTTTCAATAGTGCGTATGTTAAGAATAAAGTTTTATCTGTTTCTATGTTAGAAATAAAATGAAGCTTCACCAGTTTACAAGTTAAGAATAAAGTTTTATCAGCTTGTATGTTAGAAATAAAATAAAGTTTCAAGAGTTTACAAGTTTCAACAGTGTATACGTTAGAAATAAAGTTTTAGCTGTTTGTATGTTGAAAATAAAATAAAGTTTCAACCGTTTACAAGTTAAAAATGAAGTTTCAATAGTGTATATGTTAAGAATAAAGTTCTATCTGTTTATATGTTAGAAATAAAAATGAAGGTTCACCAGTTTACAAGTTAAGAATAAAGTTTTATCTGCTTGTATGTCAGAAATCAAATAAAGTTTCACCAGTTTACAAGTTAAAAAATAAAGTTTCAATAGTGTGTACGTTAGAAATAAAGTTTTAGCTGTTTGTATGTTAAAAATAAAATAAAGTTTTAACCGTTTACAAGTTAAAAATGAAGTTTCAATAGTGTATATGTTAAGAATAAAGTTCTATCTGTTTATATGTTAGAAATAAAAATGAAGGTTCACCAGTTTACAAGTTAAGAATAAAGTTTTATCTGCTTGTATGTCAGAAATCAAATAAAGTTTCACCAGTTTACAAGTTAAAAAATAAAGTTTCAATAGTGTGTACGTTAGAAATAAAGTTTCAATAGTGTATATGTTAAGAATAAAGCTTTATCTGTTTGTATGTTAGACATAAAACAAAGTTTCAACCGTTAACAAGTTAAAAATAAAGTTTCAGATTAAAATAAAGTTTCAATAGTGTGTATGATGGAAATAAAGTTTAAGCGCTTGGTACGTTAAAAATAAAGTTTCAACATTGTGTACGTTAAGAATAAAGTTCTATCTGTTTATATGTTAGAAATAAAATGAAGGTTCATCAGTTTACAAGTTAAGAATAAAGTTTTATCTGCTTGTATGTCAGAAATGAAATAAAGTTTCACCAGTTTAAAAGTTAAGAATAAAGTTTCAATAGTGTGTATGATAAGAATATACTTCTATCTGTTTATATGTTAGAAATAAAATGAAGTTTCGTCAGTTTACAAGTTAAGAATACATTTTATCTGCTTGTATGTTAGAATTAAAGCAAAGTTTCAACCGTTTACAGGTTAAAAATAAAGTTTCAATAGTTAACACGTTAAAACTAATGTTTCAATAGTGCGTATGTTAAGAATAAAGTTTTATCTGTTTCTATGTTAGAAATAAAATGAAGCTTCACCAGTTTACAAGTTAAGAATAAAGTTTTATCAGCTTGTATGTTAGAAATAAAATGAAGTTTCACCAGTTTACAAATTAAAAATAAAGTTTCAATAGTGTGTACGTTAGAAATAAAGTTTCAACCGTTTACAAGTTAAAAATAAAGTTTCAACAGTGTCTACGTTAGAAATAAAGTTTTATCTGTTTGTAAAGTACGATCGTAGGATTTACTAGTTTGCAAGTTAGACTCAGCATTCTACTAGTTGTAAATGAAAATATCGTTTCAGCCGTTTACAAGTTAAAAATAAAGTTTCAACGGTGTGTACGTTAGAAATAAAGTTTTAGCTGTTTATATGTTAGAAACAAAATAAAGTTTCAACAGTTTACAAGTTGAAAAATAAAGTTTCAACAGTGTATACGTTAGAAATAAATGAAAGTAAGACCTTCATCGTATGCGTATTCAAAGCATGTTTTGTTAATCAAATGTGTGTAGTCCTGACATGATAGAATCGCGTTAGAAATAAAGTTTCAGCCGTTTACAAGTTAAAAATAAAGTTTTAGCTGTTTATATGTTAGAAACAAAATAAAGTTTCAACAGTTTACAGATTAAAATAAAGTTTCAACAGTGTGTACGTTACAAATAAAGTTTTAGCTGTTTATATGTTAGAAACAAAACAAAGTTTCAACAGTTTACAAGTTGAAAAATAAAGTTTCAACAGTTTACAAGTTAAAATTAAAGCTTCAACAATTACAAGTTAAAAATAAAACTTCAAAAGTTTACCAGTTAGAAATAAAGTTTCATCAGTTTACAAGTCAAAATAAAGTTTCAACAGATTATAAGTTAAAAGAAAAGTTCCAATAGTATGTGCATTAGAAATAACGTTTCAGCTGTTTGTATGTTAGAAATAAGATAAAGTTTCAATTGTGTGTACGTTAGAAATAAAGTTCTATCTGTTTCTATGATAGAAATAAAACAAATTTTCAACCGTTAACAAGTTAAAAATAAAGTTTTAAGAGTTTACAAGTTAAAATTAAAGCTTCAACAATTACAAGTTAAAAATAAAACTTCAAAAGTTTACCAGTTAGAAATAAAGTTTCACCAGTTTACAAGTTAAGAATAAAGTTCTATCTGTTTATATGTTAGAAATAAAATAAAGTTTCAATAGTTTGCAAGTTAAAAATAAAGTTTCAATAGTTTACAAGTTTAAAAATAAAGTTTAAATAGTGTGCAAGATAAAAAATAAAGTTTGAACAGTTTACAAGCTGAAAATAAAGTTTTAATAGTGTACACGTTGGAATTAAGGATTTGTGTGTTCCTATTTTGTCATTTCGTTGTAGTAGCTACGTTCATAACCAATGCTTCTTTCCTCCTTACCTCAACACTGTCAAAGTCCTATATGATTATCATTGCTCGCTATATGACAGTTACCAGCTGTATCTATTTTATCTGTTTCAAACCATTGATTTGTAATGCATGCTTGTTACAGTTATTCAATAAATGTTATTATGCGAAGAGTTGTTGTTGTTATCATGCGACGGATGGGTTAGATGAAGGGTGATCATATCTTTTTCAAAGGACTGTGGAACATTGATTTCCATGATGAGGATTATAACAGTTAGATTTGATGACGAATAAGATTTACTAGTTTGCAAGTTAGACTAAGCGTTCTATTATTTGTAAATGAAAGATATAGTTTCAATAGTTTACACGTTAAAAATAAAGTTTCAATAGTGTGTATGTTAAGAATAAAGTTCTATCTGTTTGTATGTTAGAAATAAAATGAAGCTTCACCAGTTTACAAGTTAAGAATAAAGTTTTATCTGTTTGTATGTTAGAAATAAAATAAAGTTTCAAGAGTTTACAAGTTTCAACAGTGTATACGTTAGAAATAAAGTTTTAGCTGTTTGTATGTTAAAAATAAAATAAAGTTTCAACCGTTTACAAGTTAAAAATGAAGTTTCAATAGTGTATATGTTAAGAATAAAGTTCTATCTGTTTATATGTTAGAAATAAAAATGAAGGTTCACCAGTTTACAAGTTAAGAATAAAGTTTTATCTGCTTGTATGTCAGAAATCAAATAAAGTTTCACCAGTTTACAAGTTAAAAAATAAAGTTTCAATAGTGTGTACGTTAGAAATAAAGTTTTAGCTGTTTGTATGTTAAAAATAAAATAAAGTTTT
This sequence comes from Prostheceraeus crozeri, assembly GCA_907163375.1. NCBI lineage: Eukaryota > Metazoa > Platyhelminthes > Polycladida > Euryleptidae > Prostheceraeus > Prostheceraeus crozeri. The sequence goes on along the minus strand of CAJQUW010013837.1, from coordinate 47,036 downwards.
AACCGTTTACAAGTTAAAAATGAAGTTTCAATAGTGTATATGTTAAGAATAAAGTTCTATCTGTTTATATGTTAGAAATAAAAATGAAGGTTCACCAGTTTACAAGTTAAGAATAAAGTTTTATCTGCTTGTATGTCAGAAATCAAATAAAGTTTCACCAGTTTACAAGTTAAAAAATAAAGTTTCAATAGTGTGTACGTTAGAAATAAAGTTTCAATAGTGTATATGTTAAGAATAAAGCTTTATCTGTTTGTATGTTAGACATAAAACAAAGTTTCAACCGTTAACAAGTTAAAAATAAAGTTTCAGATTAAAATAAAGTTTCAATAGTGTGTATGATGGAAATAAAGTTTAAGCGCTTTGTACGTTAAAAATAAAGTTTCAACATTGTGTACGTTAAGAATAAAGTTCTATCTGTTTATATGTTAGAAATAAAAATGAAGGTTCATCAGTTTACAAGTTAAGAATAAAGTTTTATCTGCTTGTATGTCAGAAATGAAATAAAGTTTCACCAGTTTAAAAGTTAAGAATAAAGTTTCAATAGTGTGTATGATAAGAATATACTTCTATCTGTTTATATGTTAGAAATAAAATGAAGTTTCGTCAGTTTACAAGTTAAGAATACATTTTATCTGCTTGTATGTTAGAATTAAAGCAAAGTTTCAACCGTTTACAGGTTAAAAATAAAGTTTCAATAGTTAACACGTTAAAAATAAAGTTTCAATAGTGTGTATGTTAAGAATAAAGTTCTATCTGTTTGTATGTTAGAAATAAAATGAAGTTTCATCAGTTTACAAGTTAAGAATAAAGTTTTATCTGTTTGTATGTTAGACATAAAACAAAGTTTCAACCGTTAACAAGTTAAAAATAAAGTTTCAATAGTTTACAAGTTAAAACTAATGTTTCAATAGTGCGTATGTTAAGAATAAAGTTTTATCTGTTTCTATGTTAGAAATAAAATGAAGCTTCACCAGTTTACAAGTTAAGAATAAAGTTTTATCAGCTTGTATGTTAGAAATAAAATGAAGTTTCACCAGTTTACAAATTAAAAATAAAGTTTCAATAGTGTGTACGTTAGAAATAAAGTTTCAACCGTTTACAAGTTAAAAATAAAGTTTCAACAGTGTCTACGTTAGAAATAAAGTTTTATCTGTTTGTAAAGTACGATCGTAGGATTTACTAGTTTGCAAGTTAGACTCAGCATTCTACTAGTTGTAAATGAAAATATCGTTTCAGCCGTTTACAAGTTAAAAATAAAGTTTCAACGGTGTGTACGTTAGAAATAAAGTTTTAGCTGTTTATATGTTAGAAACAAAATAAAGTTTCAACAGTTTACAAGTTGAAAAATAAAGTTTCAACAGTGTATACGTTAGAAATAAATGAAAGTAAGACCTTCATCGTATGCGTATTCAAAGCATGTTTTGTAAATCAAATGTGTGTAGTCCTGACATGATAGAATCGCGTTAGAAATAAAGTTTCAGCCGTTTACAAGTTAAAAATAAAGTTTTAGCTGTTTATATGTTAGAAACAAAATAAAGTTTCAACAGTTTACAGATTAAAATAAAGTTTCAACAGTGTGCACGTTACAAATAAAGTTTTAGCTGTTTATATGTTAGAAACAAAATAAAGTTTCAACAGTTTACAAGTTGAAAAATAAAGTTTCAACAGTGTGTACGTTAGAAATAAATGAAAGTAAGACCTTCATCGTATGAGTATTCAAAGCATGTTTTGTAAATCAAATGTGTGTAGTCCTGACATGATAGAATAAAATGAACTTGACAAACGCGTTTGTCAAGCTTAATTCTATCATGTCAGGACTACACACATTTGATTTACAAAACATGCTTTGAATACTCATACGATGAAGGTCTTACTTTCATTTATTTCTAACGTACACGCTGTTGAAACTTTATTTTTCAACTTGTAAACTGTTGAAACTTTATTTTGTTTCTAACATATAAACAGCTAAAACTTTATTTGTAACGTACACACTGTTGAAACTTTATTTTAATCTGTAAACTGTTGAAACTTTATTTTGTTTCTAACATATAAACAGCTAAAACTTTATTTTTAACTTGTAAACGGCTGAAACTTTATTTCTAACGCGATTCTATCATGTCAGGACTACACACATTTGATTTACAAAACATGCTTTGAATACGCATACGATGAAGGTCTTACTTTCATTTATTTCTAATGTATACACTGTTGAAACTTTATTTTTCAACTTGTAAACTGTTGAAACTTTATTTTGTTTCTAACATATAAACAGCTAAAACTTTATTTCTAACGTACACACCGTTGAAACTTTATTTTTAACTTGTAAACGGCTGAAACGATATTTTCATTTACAACTAGTAGAATGCTGAGTCTAACTTGCAAACTAGTAAATCCTACGATCGTACTTTACAAACAGATAAAACTTTATTTCTAACGTAGACACTGTTGAAACTTTATTTTTAACTTGTAAACGGTTGAAACTTTATTTCTAACGTACACACTATTGAAACTTTATTTTTAATTTGTAAACTGGTGAAACTTCATTTTATTTCTAACATACAAGCTGATAAAACTTTATTCTTAACTTGTAAACTGGTGAAGCTTCATTTTATTTCTAACATAGAAACAGATAAAACTTTATTCTTAACATACGCACTATTGAAACATTAGTTTTAACTTGTAAACTATTGAAACTTTATTTTTAACTTGTTAACGGTTGAAACTTTGTTTTATGTCTAACATACAAACAGATAAAACTTTATTCTTAACTTGTAAACTGATGAAACTTCATTTTATTTCTAACATACAAACAGATAGAACTTTATTCTTAACATACACACTATTGAAACTTTATTTTTAACGTGTTAACTATTGAAACTTTATTTTTAACCTGTAAACGGTTGAAACTTTGCTTTAATTCTAACATACAAGCAGATAAAATGTATTCTTAACTTGTAAACTGACGAAACTTCATTTTATTTCTAACATATAAACAGATAGAAGTATATTCTTATCATACACACTATTGAAACTTTATTCTTAACTTTTAAACTGGTGAAACTTTATTTCATTTCTGACATACAAGCAGATAAAACTTTATTCTTAACTTGTAAACTGATGAACCTTCATTTTCATTTCTAACATATAAACAGATAGAACTTTATTCTTAACGTACACAATGTTGAAACTTTATTTTTAACGTACAAAGCGCTTAAACTTTATTTCCATCATACACACTATTGAAACTTTATTTTAATCTGAAACTTTATTTTTAACTTGTTAACGGTTGAAACTTTGTTTTATGTCTAACATACAAACAGATAAAGCTTTATTCTTAACATATACACTATTGAAACTTTATTTCTAACGTACACACTATTGAAACTTTATTTTTTAACTTGTAAACTGGTGAAACTTTATTTGATTTCTGACATACAAGCAGATAAAACTTTATTCTTAACTTGTAAACTGGTGAACCTTCATTTTTATTTCTAACATATAAACAGATAGAACTTTATTCTTAACATATACACTATTGAAACTTCATTTTTAACTTGTAAACGGTTAAAACTTTATTTTATTTTAACATACAAACAGCTAAAACTTTATTTCTAACGTACACACTATTGAAACTTTATTTTTTAACTTGTAAACTGGTGAAACTTTATTTGATTTCTGACATACAAGCAGATAAAACTTTATTCTTAACTTGTAAACTGGTGAACCTTCATTTTTATTTCTAACATATAAACAGATAGAACTTTATTCTTAACATATACACTATTGAAACTTCATTTTTAACTTGTAAACGGTTGAAACTTTATTTTATTTTTAACATACAAACAGCTAAAACTTTATTTCTAACGTATACACTGTTGAAACTTGTAAACTCTTGAAACTTTATTTTATTTCTAACATACAAGCTGATAAAACTTTATTCTTAACTTGTAAACTGGTGAAGCTTCATTTTATTTCTAACATAGAAACAGATAAAACTTTATTCTTAACATACGCACTATTGAAACATTAGTTTTAACTTGTAAACTATTGAAACTTTATTTTTCACTTGTTAACGGTTGAAACTTTGTTTTATTTCTAACATACAAACAGATAAAACTTTATTCTTAACTTGTAAACTGATGAAACTTCATTTTATTTCTAACATACAAACAGATAGAACTTTATTCTTAACATACACACTATTGAAACTTTATTTTTAACGTGTAAACTATTGAAACTATATCTTTCATTTACAAATAATAGAACGCTTAGTCTAACTTGCAAACTGGTAAATCTTATTCGTCATCAAATCTAACTGTTATAATCCTCATCATGGAAATCAATGTTCCACAGTCCTTTGAAAAAGATATGATCACCCTTCATCTAACCCATCCGTCGCATGATAACAACAACAACTCTTCGCATAATAACATTTATTGAATAACTGTAACAAGCATGCATTACAAATCAATGGTTTGAAACAGATAAAATAGATACAGCTGGTAACTGTCATATAGCGAGCAATGATAACCATATAGGACTTTGACAGTGTTGAGGTAAGGAGGAAAGAAGCATTGGTTATGAACGTAGCTACTACAACGAAATGACAAAATAGGAACACACAAATCCTTAATTCCAACGTGTACACTATTAAAACTTTATTTTCAGCTTGTAAACTGTTCAAACTTTATTTTTTATCTTGCACACTATTTAAACTTTATTTTAAAACTTGTAAACTATTGAAACTTTATTTTTAACTTGCAAACTATTGAAACTTTATTTTATTTCTAACATATAAACAGATAGAACTTTATTCTTAACTTGTAAACTGGTGAAACTTTATTTCTAACTGGTAAACTTTTGAAGTTTTATTTTTAACTTGTAATTGTTGAAGCTTTAATTTTAACTTGTAAACTCTTAAAACTTTATTTTTAACTTGTTAACGGTTGAAAATTTGTTTTATTTCTATCATAGAAACAGATAGAACTTTATTTCTAACGTACACACAATTGAAACTTTATCTTATTTCTAACATACAAACAGCTGAAACGTTATTTCTAATGCACATACTATTGGAACTTTTCTTTTAACTTATAATCTGTTGAAACTTTATTTTGACTTGTAAACTGATGAAACTTTATTTCTAACTGGTAAACTTTTGAAGTTTTATTTTTAACTTGTAATTGTTGAAGCTTTAATTTTAACTTATAAACTGTTGAAACTTTATTTTTAACTTGTAAGCGGTTGAAACGTTGTTTTATTTCTATCATACAAACAGATAGAACTTTATTCTTAACTTGTAAACTGATGAAACTACATTTTATTTCTAACATATAAACTGTTATAACTCTATTTTGAAGCACATAAACTATTAAAACTTTATTTCCAACGTGTACACTATTAAAACTTTATTTTCAGCTTGTAAACTGTTCAAACTTTATTTTTTATCTTGCACACTATTTAAACTTTATTTTAAAACTTGTAAACTATTGAAACTTTATTTTTAACTTGCAAACTATTGAAACTTTATTTTATTTCTAACATATAAACAGATAGAACTTTATTCTTAACTTGTAAACTAGTGAAACTTCATTCTATTCCTAACATATAAACAGATAGAACTTTATTCTTAACTTATAAACTTAAAGAGATAGAACTTAATTCGTAACTTGTAAACTGGTGAAACTTCATTCTATTTCTAACATACAAACAGATAAAACTTTATTCTTAACATACACACACTATTGAAACATTAGTTTTAACTTGTAAACTCTTAAAACTTTATTTTTAACTTGTTAACGGTTGAAAATTTGTTTTATTTCTATCATAGAAACAGATAGAACTTTATTTCTAACGTACACACAATTGAAACTTTATCTTATTTCTAACATACAAACAGCTGAAACGTTATTTCTAATGCACATACTATTGGAACTTTTCTTTTAACTTATAATCTGTTGAAACTTTATTTTGACTTGTAAACTAATGAAACTTTATTTCTAACTGGTAAACTTTTGAAGTTTTATTTTTAACTTGTAATTGTTGAAGCTTTAATTTTAACTTGTAAACTGTTGAAACTTTATTTTTAACTTGTAAACGGTTGAAACTTTGTTTTATTTCTATCATACAAACAGATAGAACTTTATTCTTAACTTGTAAACTGATGAAACTTCATTTTATTTCTAACATATAAACTGTTATAACTCTATTTTGAAGCACATAAACTATTAAAACTTTATTTCCAACGTGTACACTATTAAAACTTTATTTTCAGCTTGTAAACTGTTCAAACTTTATTTTTTATCTTGCACACTATTTAAACTTTATTTTAAAACTTGTAAACTATTGAAACTTTATTTTTAACTTGCAAACTATTGAAACTTTATTTTATTTCTAACATATAAACAGATAGAACTTTATTCTTAACTTGTAAACTAGTGAAACTTCATTCTATTCCTAACATATAAACAGATAGAACTTTATTCTTAACTTATAAACTTAAAGAGATAGAACTTTATTCGTAACTTGTAAACTGGTGAAACTTCATTCTATTTCTAACATACAAACAGATAAAACTTTATTCTTAACATACACACACTATTGAAACATTAGTTTTAACTTGTAAACTCTTAAAACTTTATTTTTAACTTGTTAACGGTTGAAAATTTGTTTTATTTCTATCATAGAAACAGATAGAACTTTATTTCTAACGTACACACAATTGAAACTTTATCTTATTTCTAACATACAAACAGCTGAAACGTTATTTCTAATGCACATACTATTGGAACTTTTCTTTTAACTTATAATCTGTTGAAACTTTATTTTGACTTGTAAACTGATGAAACTTTATTTCTAACTGGTAAACTTTTGAAGTTTTATTTTTAACTTGTAATTGTTGAAGCTTTAATTTTAACTTGTAAACTGTTGAAACTTTATTTTTAACTTGTAAACGGTTGAAACTTTGTTTTATTTCTATCATACAAACAGATAGAACTTTATTCTTAACTTGTAAACTGATGAAACTTCATTTTATTTCTAACATATAAACTGTTATAACTCTATTTTGAAGCACATAAACTATTAAAACTTTATTTCCAACGTGTACACTATTAAAACTTTATTTTCAGCTTGTAAACTGTTCAAACTTTATTTTTTATCTTGCACACTATTTAAACTTTATTTTAAAACTTGTAAACTATTGAAACTTTATTTTTAACTTGCAAACTATTGAAACTTTATTTTATTTCTAACATATAAACAGATAGAACTTTATTCTTAACTTGTAAACTAGTGAAACTTCATTCTATTCCTAACATATAAACAGATAGAACTTTATTCTTAACTTATAAACTTAAAGAGATAGAACTTTATTCGTAACTTGTAAACTGGTGAAACTTCATTCTATTTCTAACATACAAACAGATAAAACTTTATTCTTAACATACACACACTATTGAAACATTAGTTTTAACTTGTAAACTCTTAAAACTTTATTTTTAACTTGTTAACGGTTGAAAATTTGTTTTATTTCTATCATAGAAACAGATAGAACTTTATTTCTAACGTACACACAATTGAAACTTTATCTTATTTCTAACATACAAACAGCTGAAACGTTATTTCTAATGCACATACTATTGGAACTTTTCTTTTAACTTATAATCTGTTGAAACTTTATTTTGACTTGTAAACTGATGAAACTTTATTTCTAACTGGTAAACTTTTGAAGTTTTATTTTTAACTTGTAATTGTTGAAGCTTTAATTTTAACTTGTAAACTGTTGAAACTTTATTTTTAACTTGTAAACGGTTGAAACTTTGTTTTATTTCTATCATACAAACAGATAGAACTTTATTCTTAACTTGTAAACTGATGAAACTTCATTTTATTTCTAACATATAAACTGTTATAACTCTATTTTGAAGCACATAAACTATTAAAACTTTATTTCCAACGTGTACACTATTAAAACTTTATTTTCAGCTTGTAAACTGTTCAAACTTTATTTTTTATCTTGCACACTATTTAAACTTTATTTTAAAACTTGTAAACTATTGAAACTTTATTTTTAACTTGCAAACTATTGAAACTTTATTTTATTTCTAACATATAAACAGATAGAACTTTATTCTTAACTTGTAAAGTGGTGAAACTTTACTTTTTATCTTGTAAACTTTATTTTGTTTCTAACATACAAACAGATAAAGCTTTATTTCTAACGCACACACTATTGAAACTTTATTTTCAATCTGTAAACTGTTGAAACGATATCTTTCATTTACAAATAGTAGAACGCTTAGTCTAACTTGTAAATCTTATGACACTTCATATGGGTGATGATGGTAGATGAAATAGTGTTAAATAAAATTTAGATAGCTTACACTTCTGATACAGGGATAGCAATCCACTGCGATCCATGTGTAAAGAGCTTGTTAGACTACGGATGGGCTTAAGTGGATGATTTAACCATGTATACTTTTTCATTTGGAAATAGTAGCACGCTTAGTCTAACTTGCAATTCTTATAACATTTCATATGGATGATAATGGTAGATGAAATAGTGTTAGATAAAATTAAGATAGCTTACACTTCTGATATAGGGATAGCAATCGACTGCGATCCATGTGTAAAGAGCTTGTTAGACTACGGAAGAGAGAAGTGTGTTATGTTGCGTGTGGCGCGTGAGTGTCCTCCCATTTCATTCCATTCATCAATTCGTCTCATTGATAGAGACAGGTAGAACTCATGGTTCTCATAACGTATGCAATGGAAAGTTTTAGGCAACCTTCGACAGTTGGCTAAATGTCGCCCTGGCGCGAATGCATACTACGTTGAGACAGAGGCAATCACTTGCAAACATGACGCAGAGAGGTTTAACAAGATTGACCATTGCCGAATGTCCCTTGCGGTATACATAGCTACGGGTTTCACCGCCGCCCTTTACAGGAACGCCCGTCGAAAGGAAGTATTACACCGAACTTCATTTGCAACGTTCAAGTTGACTGATAGCAGATTCAACTTAATGATAGTATTCGCCAGTCCGAAGACTGCCCAGGGCAAACCGCGAGGAGGTTCTATCATGTCTTGCCCCATGGTGGCCCTTAAGAGAGCCGATGGTTCGTTCTCGGGAGTAACGTCATCTTACACCCTACCAATTCTACTGAGAGAGTCTTTGACTCTCTCTTTGGTAGCACTGTCGACTTCCACACTAACTGGTACATGGCTAAAAAGTGGAATGTAGCGCCATTCCGTTGGATTGACAGCACTTGCTGTCATCGGATTGCCAATCCGAGCAAGATTATTAAAAACTCTGTCTTGCTCCTCTAGCCTGACAAACTCCTCAAATAAATTTCGCGGCCTTAACTGCGGTCCGCGAGGAGAGCTGACTTGACTGTTCGGCGTCTGCATGATTGAAATGAAATGAGAGGCAGTGGTTTATATACCCCTCTAATGCGACGCAACGTTCAAGTTGACTGATAGCAGATTCAACTTAATGATAGTATTCGCCAGTCTAAAGACTGCCCAGGGCAAAGCGCATTGAAGGCTCTATCATGTCTTGCCCCATAGTGGCCGATTATACGGTAGTATGTTAGTAGATTTCAATCACTGAAAAAGGAAGATGAGAATCATTTCATTTGTCTCATCAACGTTTATCATGGGAGCAATCATTGAAGGGGCATCTAATGAATTACATTTCACTCTACTCCATATCATAAAGACTAACCTTTGTCGAATGGCTGAAGTACTCTGACCTGGCGAGAGAAAACGTCACGTTGAGTATGAAGTCGAATGCCCAACATGAGCAACGGCTCAGAGGTTTCGGTCTAACAAACGACGAACAACCCGTGCAACACAATCCCTCTACGGCAGTACCCGCCGTCCCGAAGGAACGCTCGAGCAAAGGAGGTATTACAGCGATGATGTGCTTTATGAGCAGAAGTGAATCTCTTGATAGCAAGATACTATTCAACTAGATAGCAAGTCAAAACAACCTGATAGCAGGACAAATGTATAGTCAGTAATTTACACTTAGTGAGGAATGATAGATTTGAGTGTAGTGAGTGGCACTCGATCCCGTCGACAGCCCGAAGGCCTTGTACTGATCACTAGGGAAGTGAGAGATCTTCCCCGATACCCGCTATTTACAGCTTAAGACATCATTGTCACTGCCCCGAAGTGGTAACAGTAACGTCGAGTCAAAGGTAGTGAACAGTAGCTGGGATCTAACCCCTCAAAGCTGCCTTAGACTTAGTTAAATTTGAAATCTGATAGCAGATTTGAACTCAGCATACTTGAAAACCTTGAGGAAACATCCCAAGTTATTGCTTTGATCAGCTTGATAGCAAGCCGTAGAGAGCTTGATTCACCAGCGTTTTGCAATGGAGATGTTTAGAGGCCACCCATGACAAGATAGCTAAGACTCAACCGATTGGCGTTCAAAGTGCTACGTTGAGAGCTGTGTCAAATGCCCAACATGAGACATGAGTTGTCCCAGCGGTTACGGTCTCAAATATGACACATTCCCTTGCCACACTTATCACTACGGCATCGTCCGCCGTCCCGAAGGAACACCCTGTCAGTGGAATATTACAGCAAAACTCTCCGTGTCTTGCTCGCTTTCAGTGAAAAGCCGCTTATACCATGAGAAGACTGGCTCAGACATCATTAAAAATGCTTTCATTGACTTCAGCAGGGTCGAAAACCCCAGAAAACCTCTAAAATTATTGAATTTAAATTTTTCAACTTTTTAGCACTACTTATGAAATTTTATAAGTAGTCCATCACTTAGGGCAGGTCAATAGCGACCGAACCTTTTTTGAATCAAGTCAAACGGACTTGTAGAAGCAAAGTTACAAGCCTTTAAAGTTTTGGAGTCTTTTATGGCCTGGAGACGAAGGCCATCTCCTGGCGAACCTCTAAGTCTGACGCCTTAGCTGATATCAGCAATGAAATTTTCTAAGTCGGTTTCTTACAGAAACTCGGAATTTGGAATGTCCGAAGCTATCATCGGAGCTCAGAGAGACGACCTACCTCTGACAATCGTTCTCCTCTAAATGACAAGTCTCTCTCGGTTCCGAGCTTATATAGTGTGTGGCGATCAGCTGATGACGTAACACCCATCATCCAAACACTAAAAAACCCGTCTATCTCCGGTTCTAGTGCTCCGATTGAGCTGGAAATACACCATTTCCATGTAGAATTTGACGCTGAATCCGAATCTGGCCTCCGTTTTCCCATCCGATGCTTCGTTTTGGCTCTACAGTAGGCAGCCATCGCAAAAATTCTAACTCTGTCGTTTTTCCGAAAAATGTTGAAAATTTTTCTCGCCGATTGACTTGAAACTCTCCGATTGACATGAAACTCATCATACAGATAGAGAATTTCACGCTGATTCCAAATCTGAAATCCGTTTTCCAATCCGATGCTTCGTTTTGAAGCTAGAGCCCAAAACGTCCCAAATTCTAACTCTGTCGTTTTTCACCAATGTCCCAAAATCTTAAATGGCGTCTCACATCTAAACGAAGACAGATAGGAACAAGCCGATTCTTTCAGTGAATTTGTCTCACTCTTAGCTTTCAAACGAGCTATCGCACGACAAAATCCGTCCACTAGAAGCCAAGATCGAAGCGAGCTGTCCAGAGGGGGGGAGGGGGAGGGGGAGGGGGGGGAGGTCAGCGAAAATTTTTTCTCTCCGATTGACTTGAAACTCACCATACCGATGCAGAATTTCACGCTGAATCCGAATCCGGCCTCCGTTTTCTCATCCGATGGTTCGTTTGGGCGCTACACACCAAAACGTCCAAAATTCTAACTCTGTCGTTTTTTCGAAAAATGTTGAAAATTTTTTCTCGCCGATTGACTTGAAACTCACCATACAGATAGAGAATTTCACGCTGATTCCAAATCTGAAATCCGTTTTCCAATCCGATGCTTCGTTTTGAAGCTACAGCCCAAAACGTCCCAAATTCTAACTCTGTCGTTTTTCGCCAATGTCCCAAAATCTTAAATGGCGTCTCACATCTAAACGAAGACAGATAGGAACAAGCCGATTCTTTCAGTGAATTTGTCTCACTCTTAGCTTTCAAACGAGCTATGGCACGACAAAATCCGTCCACTAGAAGCCAAGATCGAAGCGAGCTGTCCAGAGGGGGGGGGACGTCAGCGAAAATTTTTTCTCTCCGATTGACTTGAAACTCACCATACCGATGCAGAATTTCACGCGGAATCCGAATCTGGCCTCCGTTTTCTCATCCGATGGTTCGTTTGGGCGCTACACACCAAAACGTCCCAAATTCTAACTCTGTCGTTTTTCGAAAAATGTTGAAAATTTTTTCTCGCCGATTGCCTTGAAACTCACCATACCGATGCAGAATTTCACGCTGAATACGAATCCGGCCTCCGTTTTCTCATCCGACCACTCCTTCCACTCGAAACAGCCCATTTTACAACCCAACATTCAGCACGAAAAACATCACACACTATAGCCTCAAGACAAATCCTGGCGGTCGCCCAAGTCCACCACGACACTCAGACCCGAAGCACCACGGCGGCCGACCACGACACTCTGCCGTTCCAGAGGGGGGGAGGGGGAGGGGGAGGGTAGGGGGAGGGGGAGGGGAGGGGGGAGGGGGCGCGCCGGTCGAGTGTTTGTCACTTGCTTACTACTGAAACATATTCTGTTCTGACCGTTTTCACGACTTCTACATACTGCTGCGGGCAGAAAATCGTAGTCTCTTAACCTAGCAGCTAGCTAACAGTGAAAAGTGTCAACTTCTCAACTGTCCAAAGTTTTTACTTAATTTGACCAGTTGACTTTGGGTACCACATTTACATGTATTTATACAGCGATTTTTCAGATGCCGTTTTTCTTTGAACATGAGACGCCCTTGAATAAAGGACGCCCTCGAATAAGAGACGCACCTGCGAGAAGAAAAGAAAGAATAAGAGACGTCCTTGAATATCAGACGCATGTACAAAACATATGTAGTCCTATTACATGTAGGCTATTACAATTTATTGCCTACATCGGCCGACATGATAGTTAGGCCTACATGGTTTATTAAAATTATTGACTAGTAAATACCGGGTATTGTATAATAAATAAGGCTACTTGTTGTTCAATACATGCACTGAAGGTTTACTTCATATCCTGTTTAAAGTATGGAGGCATTATACGGTAGTTTCTTTTGCTTTCGAGTCATGTACTCGAAAATATTGCTTGATTTCGATATGTTCCATTGCTCCTTCATACTCATAATGATACAGTGATGACGTCACTCAATTTAACTCAAATGAGGAAATTTCAAATATCGTGACTAATAAGTCTTGTGATTGCTTAGAATTTTGTTAATGAATAGTGAAAATTCCGTTTTCATTGCTGTGCGCATAGAGTCATGGCCGGTACTTTATTCTGATAATATTATATACGTAGTTTATCTCAACTGTTTACGTACCTAAGTGGGTAGAAACCGGCAAATTTTTCCAATGAAAGAGTGAAAACTTTTGATAAATAAGATAGATAAACAAATCAGGGGTCTGAGTAAAATTGGAAAAACTTATCTTATTCAAAGAAATACGATATTCAAAGATGTATGTATTGAATCATTCTACTTCTTTTAACGAAGAGTTGGAGGTGTATCATTCAACCATAGGGACAGTATGGATTAAGTTTCAACAATGACAAATGTTGCACAAAAACTATACCGGTACTAGATGACAGATATGTAGGCCTATGCATACAAATACACAAAACATGTGATTTTTTCATTCTAAAAAAACAAAAACATATAGAAACATTCTAAAAAAACATTCTATTTTAATAGTGTCCAATTCATTACTGGATTAATTTGAAGAAATAAGCATCTGGGTGTTCTAAAACTCGTTGGGAGCAACTGCTTTTCATCTGCTGGTTGAGTTACTGCTGCATACAGCATTGGTACAAGATGGACAATTTAGAATGTTGCCCATTTATAGAAATCTCAATTCTGCACTACAACGCGAATTTATTGTAAACCAATGTCAAATAATTCAACGAGCCCGAGGCACAAAGCACACATCTGAATTAAAGCGAATCAATTATTTCCCCGTGATTTCTGAAACTCATGACTGCCAATTAACTTCTACCCATGAGTGAAATTACATAACGTGTGTTACACTATAGATCTGAGTAACTTACTTTCAATTAAAAAATCATTTAGTCCACCAAATGCAATAATAATTTCCTGTTGAGAGGAATCTTCTAAAGTAACTTTAACAGATTTAATGTCGCCAGGAATGTAGATTGCCAACATAGAATGAATTCAAATAAAAATTTGCATTTAAACAAAACATGCATATAACGTGAAATAGTTGATATATTTTTGTAAATTATACACAATGTTTTATCAGCAACGATACTAAGTATTCGGAACAAAATTATAGTAATAAATAGTAAGGTCATGATTTTTCGATAGAAATGGAAATATAATTTGCTTAACATACATGTAGAGAATGGATAAGGTGACTTACTCGCAACAAGATATCATAAAAATCAAATGCAAAGTAATTACATAATTCTGCATAAGTGACCGAAATTAACACTTATTCTCATTACTTAAAGTGTAAACACTATTAGATGCATCAATCCAATCGATTATGTCCAACATACGTTTCGAAACAAGAGACTGAGAAACAAATTTGGAAATGACTCAATCTTGAAAATTATATTTCACTGCATGCAGATTCCTGTTTGGATAGATTAGAACTTTTGTTCGCTGACTTGCTAATGAGATTCGAAGACTAAAAGCACGTATATGAAATGTTATTTAACATCAGCTTGGCGAAATATTTAAGGATCTATATTTCACCTGGTGTTATTGACAAAGGAGGAACCTGTGGCACCTTATAATGTCACCAGTTTGATGGCGTCATTGAGCCAGACAAGATCTCGTTATAGCAAGCAACCTAACTTGCGATGGTTTATATAACATCTCATTTTTTGTGATTTATGACTGCAGGTATGAAGACGACGTGTATCAACAACAACCAGATGTCTATGAAGATACACATAGCGACTTAGTCGCATAAGATTTTAGACTTGTTCCATTGTTTTCAGATATACATTTTTAAACATCATTTGACAAGTACCAAGGCAGAGACAGCTCTTCAGCAGAAACAAACTTTGCGTATAAACATGATTCCATGAAACTCATTCCTTATCTGATTAATTTATCTAATTCCTAATCTATATTTTTCTTTCATATGACAGTTGAACACCTGTACTTAAATCATACCAGCACAGCTGATGTCTTATAGTGACATATCAAAGACAATTTAGAAGATGATCCGAATATTGTACCACACAAAGTGATTTTAGCATGAAATTCGATAAAAAGTTTGTCTAAAATTTAGAGAATTCAAATATTTCAGAGTCATTGGCAACGCATCAACAAAACACACCAGTACATCAAAATTTTGTGAAACTAAATTGAATATACCCCACGGCATGATGGGTATGTAGAAAACACGTGATGTCGGAACGTTTCGATTCTTCTTCTTCAGCCCAGAATGAAATATGAGATCATCTCAAGCAAATTATAACATCGGTCGTTATCACAAACGTGTTCAGAAAATGACAAGTGCACGTGTGTAACTGGCAGGATAGTCCGGGGGGACAGTATTAGGTGTGCAGGAATTGTAAAGCTCTTTTGCCCTCACAGCCATTCATAAGGTTGCGGTTTCCAGTGATCCATTACCGCAACCTTATGAATGGCTGTGAGGGCAAAAGAGCTTTACAATTCCTTCACACCTAACACTGTCCTCCCAGACTATCCTGTCAGTTACACACGTGCACTTGTCATTTTCTGAACACGTTTGTGATAACGACCGATGTTATATTTTGCTGGAGCTGATCTCATATTTCATTCTGGGCTGAAGAAGAAGAATCGAAGTGTCCCGACATCACGTGTTTTCTACATACCCATCATGCCGTGGGGCATCTTGAATTTAGTTTCATAAAATTATAATTTACTTTGGGTATGGTCAACAACTTCAAATCATTAGCTGTACATCGGTTGCAGCTAATCAACGGGAATCAAAAGGTCTTTCACTGATCTCACGTGTGGTAAAAGCAAAAATCAGAGCATAGTTACCACATTGACTTTAGTAAAGACAGTTGTCGTCACACGTTTCATGAAGCAGATGCAAATTTGAGCTGAAAGGACACAACATTTACTATCTGTTCCTTCAGTTAAATGTCGCATCAATTAAGCAACTTTTTTGTCCATTGGCGTAAGTTACTTTCCTTAAAATGTTACCTTTATTCAAAGTATGCTTTGCATATCAGTATTGATTCAATAACACGCAAATAGACCTATATAGATGCACATTAGTTATTAACTAACATAGTAATAAGTGTACTGTAACTACAAAACGTTATCAGATTATGACATTGACTGTCTGCGTCAAATACTGAAAATATTTGGAATTTGGTATGGGTGTTTCTATTGTTTTCGATCATTTTGCAAAAGTACATAATGTCTTAAGACTCAAATATGACTGTCAAGCATCAGCTAAATCATCGTTATATCATAATGGCTGTAGCCGTTATATGATCACGGGATTTTTTATAACGGCAAATTCAATTACCATGACACATATAACGGGTAAATAGCGGATAAAAGTGATATATAACGGCAGATAACGGCAACTGCCGTTATATTTCAGTAATTTTTTTTAGTGTGTACATGTAGCATTTCAATGTCACTGAAATGTAGATAGTTGGTGGTATAAAATATACTATTAAACTCTAAAGGGTTAAACATTTCTGGAAGAACTTCAAATAATTTTTTTCGGATGTAGGTGGTTGTTTTCACGCCTGGCATACAGCAAATTCGGAATCAGCATACTCAAAAATCCCCAAATCCACTTTATGCCAAAAATGAACATAAATGCCTTCAAGGTCACGATTTTTTCAAAATGCGAAGTTTGTTTATTAGATCATTTCACCGAACGCATATAATTTTTATACAGATTGAATTGTATGCACATGATTCCATCACCGATGATTATGCACCTGAGAAATTATCAATTCTATTGAAACGCAGATGCTGGGTGATTATACAGTATTTGTTTGATCAAAGATCAAAGTTCTATTCAAATCATGTAAAGATTTTGAACCAATCAGTAAAGCTTTCAATATCAAATCAGCTTAAATAATGAATAATTTCTCTGTAAAACAGAGCATATAGGAGAAATAACAATGGAAATACTAGGAACAGAATGATGTGCCGCGCCACCGTTTGCGCAAGTAGACAGTGTTGCTGAAACCTATTATACATTCTGCATTAATCTCACTCAATTTCTGGCAATACATTATTCAAAACAAAAACCTCAGATATGCAATCGTGGAGCAGCATTAGAGAATGTAGCGACAAAGGTAGCTAAAGTAAGAAAAATATGTCAGCGCATTTCAACTAAACTTGTCTTCAAAGCTTGCTTTAGAAAATGCAATTTTTTCCGCGTATGTTGCATTTATGTCACGTAGTATTAC
Source organism: Prostheceraeus crozeri (assembly GCA_907163375.1). Classification (NCBI taxonomy): domain Eukaryota; kingdom Metazoa; phylum Platyhelminthes; order Polycladida; family Euryleptidae; genus Prostheceraeus; species Prostheceraeus crozeri. The sequence goes on along the minus strand of CAJQUW010013837.1, from coordinate 29,503 downwards.
TCATATAATTACTGCTACTGCACAGTAAACGACCACAGTTGCCAACATGCGTTCCTCCACTTGCCTTCACATTTGTCTATTTATCTCATTCTATCGAATTACTCAATCAGCGGAGAAAAACTTGGCATTAGGGAAACCGACAGTGCAAAGCCACGGTAGAACCTCAGACCGTGCTGTAGATGGAAATACAAATGGCGATTATATGGCTGGTTCTTGCGCCAATATAGCCGCACCAAATGAAGTAGTTTCCACTTGGAGTGTTGATTTGGGAGCGCAATACTATGTCAAAGAAGTCATCATTTTTAATCGGAAGGATTGCTGTCAAAGTGCCCTCAGAGACAGTAGAGTATTTTTGGGTGCAACAAGTCGAGTCAAAAACATTAAACATAAGCTTTCTCGAATCAAAAATCAATTCATATGTGGAGAAATTTATGAATCGACGGAAGGCGTGGATAACATAACCGTAAATTGCTACAACAATCGAGGGCGATATCTAACGATTGTGGATGATGGAACACTTTATCTATGTGAAGTTCAAGTCATGGAAGGAGGTAAGTGAAGAGAGATAATTCTGATAATTCTGTATTGTAAATAACAAGACATTGCACCATCTATGACGACATTCATTCTAGAATAAATTGCTTAGTCAATCATTACAACACAAAGAACATGTAAATGCAGCATAATTTGAGAGTATCTACACATGCGTTGTGTGAGACAGAGATTGCGATCTAACTGCTCTTTAAACAGTTAAAAAATTGATTACTGACAACTTGTGCTGCATGTACGTGTACATTGTAAACCGTACGGGTATATCTATTTGGCCCCTTCGTCCTCTCGCTAATTACTCTTGCACTTTAGCTACCACTTCCCTCTTTGGCTGAATATCTTACAGAAATAAAAACAATTACATGGATATGCTTTCTTGTTATAACTTGAACGACAAAAGCATTTTTGAAGCGGAACCGATTGAAATCCTTAATAGGAAATTCGTATTAACTTCTTTCAAGGGCAAACATTGAATTGTACACTGTTCCTTTAGATTTCAGTCAAATTCTTTCCGCTCCTTCTAAAAAACAAGCAATTTTCAAAAGAAAATTGTCAACTTACTTGACATTTTTTCAATGATTACGAAGTAGGTCACCTCGTTAACTTTTTTATTGATGGCAACGGAGACATGTAGAGTATATCAATTGGGCAGTTAAGTATGATGAATTGACCATTCTTGTAATCAAATGAAGATGGCAACGCTGTAACTTCACATGTTGTTCAATATTGTTTGGCATCTCATGATACCAAATTTGATTGCGAAGGACTTTTGAGTTAAAGAGTTTTGATCTTAGAGGGAGAGACAACTACAAGCCAAATACTTAGACCGATCTTTGTATTGCGTTGTGCTCTACATCATTATCAATTTCATTATTTGATATACTTGAAGTTGTCTAACTTTAATTCAGTTGTATTCCCTGTTGGGTAGAAACCTGAAGTCAAGTGATGCCCTATCAGACAATATACAAACGTTTAGATGATGTCTATTCACTACGACGTCACTGAGCTTGGTAGGAATGTGGGTATATAAATTGTTGCCATTTATTTTCTTGCATACGAGGCCTTCCATGTCTTCGCAACCTTCAATAAATGACAAGCAAGCTGATTGCTTTCTTTAGAAAATTGATTAACTACTAAAAGAAGTGAAAAGAACTCCATAGGGAAAATACAATCTGCACAACAACATACAACAACCTGAAATTAAAAAAAAATCAAAAAAATGGAATGGCAGCAACTGCTGATAAATTCGACCTGTAGCGAAATACTATCAAAGGCAGATCATATAACAATTGTAACATACAATACACACTAAAAACATGAGATTTAGGTACTCCATCCAAAGTTGTTCCTAAAGTCTATAAATAGATCATAATTGCTTTATAAGCAGGTCTATAACGATGAAAATATGGAAGTCCAGAAAGCATGTGAAGTCTACCCATGTGCAGGAGTAGTAAGTCCATTCCAGACGAAAGGCCGGTGCACTGCAGCGATGACTCATCGATGACTCAGCCCCCCTCCCTGGCGAGAGGAAGTGGCCAAGGATGTGTTGGTGGTGATCGGACCGAGCGGAGGAAACCGACCCCTCCCCCTCTCCTGTGAGACTTTGGTGTTTTCCACCCTTAGGATTGTGCAGATTTAGGACATTTTGGGATGAGAAAAGCCATATTTCAGGTTGAAGGAGTGCTGGCATGGACAAAACGGAGGACAGGTTCGGAATCTACGTGAAAAATTAGGTCGGTATGGTTAGTTTCAAGTCATAATTAAAATATTGCCACTGGCTTTCTCAGGAATACCTGAGAAACCTTATTCCTGAGAAAGCCAGTGGCAATATTTTAATTATAAATACATCCAGGAATGGTCTCCCTTATTTCAATGTATAGTTTCAAGTCAATCGGAAAGGAAAAGTGCTGACCCCCTCCGGTGAGACTTCCACCAATTTTGGTGGTAGTGATCGTAGAAAGTCGTGTCATAGTTCATTTGAAATCTAAGACTGAGACAGATTCAGTTGAAGAAACGGATTGTCCATACCTTTCTTCGTTTAGAGTGGAGAGTGACTTTAAAGTTTTAGGAATCTCCAAAAACGACAGAGTTAGATTTTGCAGGTTTTGGACATTTTGGGATGAGAAAGGGTATGTTTCTGGATGAAGGAGTGTTCGGATGGACAAACGGAGGCCAGATTCGACTTCTCATGACATTTTTCATCGGTGGGGTAGGTAAGTTTCAAGTCAATCAGAGAGAAAAAGTGCTGACCACCCTCCTGACAGGCAGGCCAAAAGACAGACTTGGAAAACCAGAGAAGGTTTTGGGAAAAAGAGAAGGGAACAATGACGGGAAGGCAGGAGTGGAAAGACTTGGTTCTCGTCCGACTTCTCTCGACTATATAAGTGGAGTCTCTACTTGTGGGAATCAGTTCAATCGCCAGTCGAGGTACAGGTAGGTGAACTCCGGAGCTCCGATGATAGCGTCGGAAATCTCCAAAAACCGGCAGATCTCCAAAGGCAGATTTTTCGATTGCCGCACTCACCTAAGTTGTCAGAGTGAGTGACGAGCCAGGAGATGGCCTAGTCTCCAGGCCATCGTACTAGGCCTAGACATTAAAGGCTTGTATCTCTGCTTGTAGGAATCGGATGGACTTCGTTCAACGTTTGTTCGAGAGGTCATGATTCAGGTCAAGTAATAAAGTACTTATAAATGTTTTGTAAGTAGTACAAAGCTGCCGAAGAATTTAAATTCGTTATTTTTGGAGGTTTTCTGGGGTTTCGACCCTGCCGAAGTCAATGAAGGCATTTATAAGTGTGTATGACCATGTCTTTACATTAACATTTTACAAACTGCCATCAAACAAATTCACTCAAAGCGTGCATGGTACGAAGAGTTTCACTGTAATATTCCAATGACAGGGTGTTCCTTCGGGACGGCGGATGATGCCGTGGTGATAAGTGTGGCAAGGGAGTGTATCATGTTTTAGACCGAAACCTCTGGGGCAACTCATGTTGGGCATTTGACACAGTTCTCAGCGTAGCACTTTGAACGCCAATCTGTTGAGTCTTATCTATCTTGTCATGGGTGGCTTATAAGCATCTCCATTGCAAAATGCTTGTGAATCACGGCATGCTATCCCTCTCTACGACTTGCTATCAAGCTGATCAAAGCAACGACGTGGGATGTTTCCTCTTGTAAATAACTCCACCGGTTTTCATGTCAAATCGGGGCCCGGATACCAACACAGTGATATGACGCACGCTCCGTACGCGAGAGGTTGGATTTGTGGGTCGATGCCTTGAAGCTTGGATAAGATCCCCACTGAGTAATGCCTGTAACGGATTCAAGAGCTTGACACCAAAAGGGTTGCTGGCTTGCTATCAGGCCGACCAAATGGTCAGTCTTGGTCGTAGAAGAGCGCATCGTCGACAGTCGTTTGCCTTTGTGATAGCCCTGGACAACAGACGTAGCAGTCTTTGTGCTACAAGGCGTTGACGACGGAATACAAAGGAAAGCCTCGTCGTCAAGTCAAAAGCATGACCAAATTTAGAAAGACTGAATCACGGCTTTGTGTTGGAAGGTATCTAAATCGTTGAATCTCTTTCGTATTCATTTCAGTCATGGAGCAAACGCCCAACACAATCATTAGCTTTCATCAAAAACTGCGCATAAAGCCAAGAAACCTATGGGAGTTTGATCGAGCTGAGAGGGCTGAGATGTGCCTTTAATCACTTAGAAGGATCGGTTCCTCGGAGCAGGTGCAAACCTCTTATACCAGTGCTGTTCATGTGGAGCCTGATGCTTATCTGGTGGAGAGGTTAAAAATAGTTCTCAGCGGCATCGGCCAGTCCCGCCCTAGCTAGATGGTTGTCTTTTTTATAAACATAAAATCATTTTTCATACATACAACACATTCCTTCATCACCCTTCGTCGGGAATGTCCCATGAGACCTGTTAAGGGCTACCTTTTAATGCAGCTAAACCGGTCCCAATCCCGCCACATACCTTCGGATATGGAATGAAGAGGGGAAGAATAAATGATGAAGGGATGAAACGGGAAGCCACCCTTGCACCACATGCAACACACCACAATCTTCTCTCTTCTGTAGCAAACAATCTCTTATCATGAAAATTGTTGACAGGAAGAATAAACGTAGTGACATAAAGAATAAATCGCTATGTCATACCACACATTACAAGTCCTAAAGTTCATCATCCAAGGGTCAGGTTTCCTACGATAACATATAGGGAGTTAGCACTTTGTAGAAATTCACTTTTCACTGAGCATTGTTGCAGTGTGGTGATCTTGCATCATGAATGAGACAGATGCTGAATTAATGATTCGTCAAAAAAAAGAAAATAACACAATCATGGAGTTGTCAGAAAGTTACTGCTCCATGGCAATCAAGACTTGTGATCCAAAGAAGATTACCAATTGTCTAGAAACGATTGACTATGTGAAGAAAGCAACAATAGTTCGTCATCAAAGACAATCCAACATGCTAAAAGAGGGAAGATGGTTTTGACCTAAACACAAATATCAGTGAAGAACATCCTTTCTTTAAAACATGAAGACACAAACAGTCACACATAGACACAGCACTGTTGTATTGGTATGCGTACAACCATGATGCTAATAATATATCAATGTTGTACAGATATCAATGTGCATGTACATGCTACATTGATCTCTAATGAATCGTTGGGGAATCATATTTGAATATTGAACGCCTCAATATTGTTACTTGTGTTTGTGCTGGTGATGCATAAAGTTGTGAGATAATCCTGACTCTGATTAAAGACAATTCTGAAATGGAGGCTCGATGCTCTGAACCGGGCACGAACATAACAATTGGCGATGTGGATGGCGGAAACCAAGTTTGAAAATGCAGTCAAATCCATTGGACTCGGTCTTCTCAGACCATATTTGGATCATGATGGTGAACCACCGATGCCTTTTCTGGTGTGGTTAAGTTACTTTGAACAATACAATAGTGCAACAAATTTGAAACTTGCAAAGGAATCTCAACTGGATGAATTTTGCAAGAAGATCAAATTATTGCTTAGTCTTGGATCTGTGGGTATGACTAGGTTTTCTTCTCGCCCATATGCAACCAATCAAGCTGACATCTCATATAAAAAATTTGTGCAGGCTGTAAAGGACACATTTGTAACCCCTATTAATCGCTGTAGAGCAATGTTTGAGTTCAGAAAGACACTTCAAGGATCAAACGAAGCCACAAATGAATTTTTGAGTGCATTGCGGGACATTGCTGTAGATTGTAACTTTCCGGATACCGACTTCTTGAATCGTGAATTGGCAATACAGCTTGTCTTAGGATGTGAATGCAAAGAAACACAAGAAAAACTATTACTACGTCCAGACTTTGATCTTGAATATACTATGCAATTGATGAAAAATGAAGAATCAGGAAGAATTACGGCAAATGCCATTCGAAACAATCATGTGTCAAAAATCAATCAAAGAATGAGTATCGATAAACAGCCAAGCTACACACAAAATAGAAAAAATTGGAGGCATGATAAATCGTTCAGAGCTACAAATGAAAATCAGGCGACAAATATAAAACAAAATTGCGGAAACTGCGGTCGATTTGGTCATGTCGATCGCGATGTCTCTTGCCCTGCAAGAAATGTCATATGCAACTTTTGTGACATAAGAGGACACTATGAACGGTGTTGTAGAAAGAAACAAATGGGCTTTACTCAAAACATACTGAGGTTCACGGTGGTCCAGAATGACCTGATTAATGATTGTGAAGAATTTAATAAGAATTTAATGAAGAATTAATAATTGTGTCGCAATTAGAACCGACACAAATTCTATAGCGTTCGAAAGCTTATTGATAGACAATTCTTCTAGTCCTAATTTTAAAAAAATCTTTCGACGTCTTTATGAGTAGTATGAGGAAACGTATTTTCGTATTTAGTGAGTAACATGTCATGTACATATCAGTTTGAATGATATATCTATAGTAAAATTGTATCTCATAAGTGTACAATAATTGATTGAATCTCATTAAAGCATAAAAAATGATAGTATTGTCAAATTGACCGGCATTTTTAATGAGTAGTGTGATAAGTATTCGCTTTTACTTTTTGCATTGAGAAATCAAATTGTTCTATACATTACCGACAATTTTGTCGGAAAACATAATAGTGAGAGTCAACATAATGAGTACAGTTATCTATAGATTTCAACATTAAGTTAGCAATTTTTGCCTTAACAATTGATGCTCATTAGCAACAAATTAACCTAGTTACTCAGTTTCACACCAAATCCATGTAGAGCGATATAGCTAAAGCGCATTAGTTTGTAACTTCACATTTATATGAAATTCAGCACATTTCATATCGAAAGTATTGAACATCATAAATAAAGCATCACACCAAAGTCTCACAGGAAAGGGGGGAGGAGTCGGTTTCCTCCGCTCGGTCCGATCACCAGCATCACATCCTTGGCGACTTCCTGAAGGGAGGGGGCATGAGTCATGGATGAGTCATCGCTTCACCGCACCGGCCTTCCGTCTGGGATGGGCTTGCTACTTGCAGGCTTGTGTCAATTACTCATGAAATGCAGTGGATTATAATTACAATTTCTCCGTTTTTCCTGAATAGCGTTTCAATTACTCTAGATAGTTTAGATAGTTGTCGGTGCTACACAATGCGTTTTCCAACCATTCATTTTTTCCGGGCGATTCTAAGGTTAATTACAATTTCTCCTTGGAAAAGCACTTTAAGTGGGGTCGCCGGTGCAGAAATCACTCGAACTCCGGATTCCATTTCTCCATCACTTTCTGTCCTTTGCATCTTCTTCCGTCAATCCCGTGAACATCATAATTCTATTTCGTGTTGTCTTTCTATCTGCTATTTGGCCTCCCTCTCCTTCGTTTTCCGATTTCCATTTCTCTCACTCTTCTCCCCACATAATCCACCTCTCTCCTACACACGTGCCTCAGCCATCTCAGTCGTGTCTCTCTGATTTTAACTTTGAACTCGCAGATCTGCGCTCGCTTTCGGATGTTCTTATTTCTTACTCTGCCGAGCTTTGCCAGGCCCAACGACCATCGAAGCATTTTAATTTCTGCTACTTGCATCTTTTCCTCTTGTGCTTTCTTCAGGCCACACTTGTAGTGCTGACGGCAAATTACCACCATTTTCTTATTCTACCAATTGTTTTCGCCTTTCATCTCTGCTACTATTCAAAGATAAGATACAATGCTGATATCTCGAGACTTGTGATTCCAGTATTCTATATTAGGCGTGCACTTTCATACATGCCAAAATTGCAATTGATTCAAGGATTTAGAAAGATTTTCTCAAGATTTTCTGTTAATGGTATCAGTCATGTGCATTCTTATGGATATCGTGGTAGTTATAACACATGATCTAGACTAGATTTATATTGTGAAATTGATGCTGCATGTCGTTATTGCTTATGAAAAGATCCAATAGACAAACCATTTATACAAATGATGCAAGAAATATCAGAATAGGATATAAACAATACAGTTGAGAATTGAAATTCCTTATTGCAATTGAAAAAAGAATTGAATAAAAACACAAAAAGAGAAAAACGGCAATTACAGCAAATAAAATTGAATGAGTTACATATAGCAAAAGCAAGTGATGACTCCAAATAACAATAAGAGTAGAGCAGAACAATGCACTTTAACGGCATCATCTTTTAAGGAAACAATTGAAAATAGAGGTAATCAATATAGAACTCCAAGTATGTATCGAATGCAACAACGACCTTTGCATCAAAGTCTTAGGACAAAAAGTGCTGATATGCTGAACCAAGCAATTACAGCGTCAAAAATTGTTAAGGCAATAAAATGCTCAAAAAATTCCAAATCGGGCGGTCCCGACGGAATTGTGTATGAAATGTTCAAAAACGACTTGAATCAAAAGCAAATATTATGTGCATTTTATTCAATAAGATTTTAACACGTTCACTGCCGACGACGAGTTAACTCGTCAAACGCGTTTTGTCTCCATTGCCAAGACGATTTATCTCGTCAACACAAAAACAGTTATATATTCTGAATTAGTTGACTTACTAATTTCCTATTGTTACATGCATCAAGGTTGATAGATGCTCAAATAAACATAACTTTCTCACTGGGATTGGACGTCACTATGGTGGTCATACATGCCATGTATGAAAAACATGTACATTTCGGGAAATTTAATTTAAAATGGTCTTGCAATCACTATAAATTGCCTTTTTCAAGTCGTCAAACATATGCATTTTAAAATATAGCTATGCAAATCAGATAATCAGATATTTTGTAAACAATTGGATTCTATTTCAGAGCATGTGTTCATGCTACAGGGCCTACATGTAATTGATTCAAACCCTTGAAAAAATATAAGTTTTCTGAGAGCACATCGGAGAGTTTTTGCACGAGACAGATTTGTTGAGGAAAAACTGATTCTTTTCGATATAACAAGAACATATAAAATTGATTTAGAAATTTTTTTTGAATCTGAATTATATAAATGTTCATGTACATACTTAATCGGATTATAATGTTTCCATGGTCATTCGTCCGAATGATATTTTCGGAAACAGGGATCCACGCAAAGACTCACCGGAGCCTGATCATTACATACCACACATTGATATCTTGTTCCTCGTCGGCTTCCTGTTTTCAAACACATTCTGCAAACGCCTTGTTGTCCTGTCCTTGCTGCTTGTTGCTGGAATAAGTTGCAGGTAATGGAATGTAGACCTGGCAACAGGAGAAATTGGCTCGGGAAAGATTGGTGTTCTGTTGATACGTAGAAGGTTTTTCACGACCTCATCACGAAATTTAAGTGAAGATAACTTGCGTTCGTTATATTTATTGTAGATGAAATGTCCATTAGTTATGCACATTTCGACGATGTGGAGTCCAATTTTTTTTGTACCATCGTAAAGTTTTTCGCAGAGCAGAGTGATAAGACAACATCTGATCAGATCTATCTATTCTGGACATACCATTATTGTAGTCACTTACAATATTAGGCTTCATAGTTTCCTTGCCATTCCGATTCAACACAGGAATCATTTGTGGTTTGTGCATGTTGCTGATTGTGATTACTTCCCTTCGATCTTTCCATTTACACGTACATACAGTTACTGAGTCAAAATACCGATAGATGCAGTCTCCTCTCTTCAGCCTTGTCGCCACCAGATCTTTTGGATTTTCTCATCGATTTGAGCGCAAAGTCCCACAGACGCAAGTTTGCTTTGATGTAAAATATTTCGTCAAGCTGACAGAGTTGTAATAGTTATCCATGAACAGAATGTAACCCTTCTCCAAATATCCTTTCATGAGCTCCACCGCTATCGCGCCAGACTGACCAAGACATTCTTCATCAGTAAATGCTTCACCACAGTAAATTCGGAGTTTCAAAATTAGACCATGGGACTCACAGAGACAAGACATTTTTACTCCGTATTTATGGCGCTTGTTTTTTATGTACTGACGAAAAATGAGCCTTCCTCTCCACAAAATGATGGATTCATCAAGTGATAAGCTCCTTTCAGCGACGCAAAGTTTCTCCATGGTATTATTGAACATATCAATCAGAGGAGAAATTTTATCCAGTCTTTTCTTGTGTGCCTTTGCTTCGTTGTCGTGGAAATGCCAAAATCTATAAATCAACTGAAATCGATTTCTGCTCATGTGATTGCGCCACAATTTCGTATGGTACATACCATCGTTACTCCAGTATGACCCTACTGTCGGCATGTTAATTGATCCCATCTGGAGAAGGAGTCCTAAGAAAGACTTCATTTCTTGAATGTCAGTATCTTTCCATTCATGAAGACGAGAAGATCTTCGAAGATGTCTACTCTTAGCGATTTCTTGAGCAGCATATCGATTTGTTTCGTTGACTAGCAGTTTCCAAAAATTGTCGTTAAAAAATAATTCCATTATGATAGCAACAGACGAAAAGTCAATGTTTTGGCGAAGTCCTGTCTCTTCAGCGAATGAAAAAGTCGGCGGGGAAGTTTGATTTTGATTCGTAGTCCACCTATGTTCGCAGTCGTTAGAGTGATTGACATTCGAAGTTGAGCTACTAATGTCATTGACACTATTGTCTATATCGTCGTCAGACAATTCATCGAGCTCTTCTTCGTTCGATAGTGGATCGTCGACATTGTCACATTCGAAATCAGATTCATCATCATGCTGGAAAAGTTCAACAATATCTTTAAGCGCATGTCGTCGTTTCATGACCGGCGTTGGCGAGGTGAATGATTCTCGTGACTAAATGAGCGACTTACGTTGGCGCGAAACTCGATGCACTTGCTAAAAAAATAGAGGTCATTCATTGTCTTCCATTCAGTCTGCAGATTTCCCTTTCGTAGTAATGAATAAAATGGCACAGATATTTGAATAGTAGAGAGTGAGCCATTTGATGTGATGTTCATTTTCCTGACTACCGTGAACTTGAAAAGCGCTTTAATGATGGCAAGTGTACAGTGTCGGCCAAAAAGATCCGACCACCTTCACATTTTTACAATTTATTTATCTTTTTCAGTCAGGCCATCGTTATTTCATTTAATGTTGTTAATTAAAAATTAATTATACCGAAACTATAACAAAGTTTGTTTAAATAACAGGAAAAACCATAAGAAACGTGTTGACATTTTTTTGTATTTCAATATTTTGTATGATGTCCCTTTGCTTTGAGTACTGCAGAAATCCTGCGAGGCATCGATTCAATGAGATTTGCACAAAATTCAGGAGTTATTTTTTGACACCACGCTTTTTTTATTGCGTCGCGTAGACTTTGCGATGATGTTGGTCGAAGCTTGGTTACCTCGGCCTTTAGTTTAACCCAACAGTTCTCGATTGGGTTCAAATCAGGCGAGGAACCTGGCCAAGGAGAAAGAAGACTGATATTTTTATCGGAGAACCACTTCTTCACAATTTTCGCTTGATGCGCAGGTGCTCCGTCATGTTGAAACATTTCGCAGTGATGGACCTGAAGCCAAGTCGGTGTTCGATCTCTAATTATATCTATGTATTTGGTAGCAGTCATCGTTTCCTTGTCGTTGAGCAAATGGATACCAGCACGTCCTCTGGCGGTGATAGCACCCCATATCATGACTGATGGACAACTTCGTACGGAATTACTCACGTAACGTTGATTGTAGCGTTCATTGGGGGGTCGCCGCACTAAACGTTTGTTTACAGAAAATTGTTTTATCTGAGTCTCATCACTGAACATTATTCGTCGCCATTCTTCTGTTGTCCATCCCTTATGGGCGTTACAGAATTCAATTCTATCTCGAATGTTTTTTGAAGAAAGTCGTGGCTTAACAGCCTGACGATAGGCACGCAACCCATATCGTTGCAAACGTCTCCTTATTGTTCTTGCACTGACTGAAATAGTATGTGGCAAATCAGCCTGAATTTCTGTACTTGAAGTCGTAGGATTCTTAAGGGTAGCACGACGTATTGCATGATCCGTTTGAGAGCTCGTCACTTTTGGTCTCCCACTCGATTTTCTTGGTAAAAGGCTGCCTGTTTTCTTGTAAACACAAATAATATCGTGGACGGTCGTTTTCGAGATGTTCACTTGACTTGCTATTTGCCTTTCACTGCATCCTTTATTAAATAAAAGTTCAATTTGACCACGTTTATCAAGACTTGTTGTTGACATACTGTCAGAATTTACCGCAGATGACAAAATGCTCAGATTTAACTGCTCCTTGGTTTAATACAGTATTATTGTTTGCTGGAACATCATTCATTGGCTACTTAGTCGCTGGTTGCTCTCATCTGACGCACCGATAATACAATAGACGGTAGTCTTGTGCGCGCGTGTCAAAACACTCTACCTCTTCCGACAGACAGTCAATAACCGTGCTGCATGCAAGCGAGTATCCCAGCTATTAACAATAAACTGTATCCAAGCTCTTAAGAATAAACGTACCGCTAATACTGATGGCGTGAAATTATATCTCCTGATTTTGTACAGTAATTGATTAAGTAATGTTTCATCATTTTTACCGTACTCGACGTGAGAGAAAGACATACTGTACTAACTAATAAACTCTGACACACCGGTTACAGATATCATGTTACATGTATCAACTAAATATACATGTAGATACATGTACATACATAGTTCAATAGTAAAAACTACACATACATGTACATTTATAATAACATAAAATTCTAGTAAACTATGAAATAACTTTATTATCCTGTCTTATTAAACAATATTCAGTGAAATAACGATGGCCTAACTGAAAAAGATAAATAAATTGTAAAAATGTGAAGGTGGTCGGATCTTTTTGGCCGACACTGTACATAATACAGGTGGAAGACTTAACAAATAGGCTAGAAACATACCTAACCGGTAAAATGCAACATAGATTGAATAGATCTGCAAGTAGACGGGATTGAGTTAGACGCGAGTTAACTCGTCTCCGGCAATAGAAGCAGGCAGGGAGTTTCCATTGCCGATGACGAGTTAACTCGCGCATTTCAAATTAAAATAAAACTCTTGATTTCCTCATTAGGAAATCAAAATCTATATCTTAGGAGCATTTTGATCGATTTGGTACGTCAGTTTTCTTTGGCAATGGGCATTGCCCAAGGAATTTGGCCCCGGCAGTGAACGTGTTAAAAGAACACGACACTCCATGCCATTCCAGCTGGATAGCTCCCATTCATAAAAAAGGCAGTGAAAATTGCACTGATTCCTATAGATACCTGAATTTATCTTTGTGTATAGAAAAAATGCTGACTAAAATAATAAATGAAAGACTAAATACATGGATTGACAAGCATCAACTATTACACGAGTCTCAAACCGGCTTCAGGAAAAATCACTGCACAATAGACAATGTTTGGATTTTAAAAGAAACTATACAAATATATAAGAATACTAAGAAGCCATTATACACCTGTTTTGTGGATTTATCGCAAGCTTTAGATTCTGTACCGAAAGACATGCTGATAAAAAACTAAACTTTATACTATCAAGAGGTGACTATCTCTCACTATTAGAAAACATAATACGAGGCAAAATATATAAAATTCTTTTCAATGGTAAAGAAAGTTCTGAATTCCAACTGGAACATGGTATACCACAAGGAGACAGTTTGTCACCGACTTTATTTTGTATGTATATGAACGATTTCTTAGATGAGCTATATCAAAATATTGACGAATATGAACCAGTTAAAATATCAGAAATGAAGTTGGCGTCACTCGTCTATGCGGACGATATTTTGTTACTGAGTGAAACGCAAGCGGGTATAATTGAGTAAATTAAATCTCTTCATAACTTCTGATTGAGTAACAGTTTAAAAAAAAATTCAAAAACGAAGATCATGGCATTCAATGAACCACAAAAATATCATGAACTTATTATTAAAGATGATAAAATGTCACCAGTTGAAGTCGTTAATGAATACAAATATTTAGGTATCTGGATTGCAAAAAATGATAGAAAGCAAATAGAAGAATTATGAAAAAAAGGAAAATCGTCGTCATATCTTACTGCCAAGATACTTAAAGAGTTTAAAACTGTTGATGGCACGATTCTGACTGAAACATTTGAAATATTGACATTATCTAAAATGCGATATGGCTGTGAACTTTATTTCGACAAAAATCTTACTGACCTAAAAATAATAATAATGCAATTCTTCAAAAGGTTTCGTCACTTACGAATATCGATACCAAATTACTGTATTACTGGTGAATTTGGCATAAAGCCAATGGAATTTCATTGCTATAAGGCAGCAATCAATTATTTCCTCAAATTAAATAAGAAAGATGATAAAAGACTTTATCAATCGCATGTACAGAATCTTAAGTGATAATTTGGATGTAGCGACATTTCGCAATACATGGTGCGATACAATAAATAAACTTTTTAATAAAATTCAATTACATGAAATGCGAAATCTGAATAGTACCCGAGAAAAAATAACCGAACAAACTTATTAAGTGGACCCAGTAATTCATGCATCAAAACCTGCTAAGTACCTAAGGTTTATTCTGCATAAATTGGTCTCCCATCAGGTTTATTCCAGTTTCGCTGGTTTCCTACTAGGTTTGTTAGGTTTAATCCAGTATCCCATTAGGTTTATTCCAGTTTCGCTGGTTTTCCTACTAAGTTTGTTCGGTTTAATCCAGTTTCCTACTAATTTGGCTCGGTTTTATACGGATTCCCATTAAGTATAGTATAGTTTCCCATTAGGTTTTGTCGGTAATGCCCTGCATCCCATAGGCTATGCATTTGTAGTTAAGCTTATCCAACACCTTACGCAACCATTACAAAACAACGATAATGTCAAAACATCACTGCACCTATAAATATTCAGATAAGATTACATCAATTTATATGAAAAGTCACACATCCAAACGAAAGGTGGAATTAAAAAATTAGGTTTCTTTCCTAGGAGAGTTCCCGAACACCAAGAGCACATATAACAATAAAATAACGAGATAGCAATAAATTGATTTCTCGAAAAGATACGATCTCGTTGCGATACGAAACAGAAGAAACGTTTTAAACACGAGTCAATATATTGGTTAGCTCGAGGTTTAAATTTGATGAATCATTCCAAAAATTACGCGTTTACATGACTTTTACCACTTTCGAAGTTGCATCAAATGTTGAAATAAATTGCTTCAAAAATTTCAAGCAAAAAACAGCAAACATGAGAAACAAAAATTATAGTACAGTAGTCAACCTTTCAGGAAATTGCTCATGTTCATAATTGTTGATCACTTTAACAAAATATGAATCTTTTTTCTTCATGATAATAGCGTGATGGGAAAATTCAATAGGCGAAATCTCGCGGATTCCTCCCTTCTTCAAGATAAAATGCGGACAGTTATTTGACAATTATTCATAATATGTGGTAGCAAATTCAAATTACTTGACAATGAAAAATTGGGAACATGTCATCACATACTCTGCACTGCACAGTGAATGTTTCACGGTTAATTACACTCAAAGCTTTTATCTTCAAACATTTACGAAGATCATTCAAAAAACGTAGCATGACTCACATTTCAAAAATTTATTGTAATTACTGGTATGAAACACAAAATCACCCACTTTAAATCTTTTGAATGGTGGCGATTTTCAGATTGCATGCAGAACTGTTTCACAATATTTGGACACTTTGATTTGGACGATGAAGCAATAATTTGGAAGTTCAAATAGCGATAAATTTTCGAATGACATTGCTGAGACATTCTGCAAGGGACCAAATCGACGGACTTGCTCAGGAAGGTCGGATAGACAGTGTAGGGTCAGAGTTCTCACGGAATCACCTGATAGACTCACCAGAAAAGATTGAAATTTCTTTATGTAAAATTCAGTGTCAATAATATCGCATTCATTTTCAGACCATCATAAATACACAGACGTCGAGAGAATTGACAGTAAACGAAAAATATATCGTTAGATTGTTCTTGGGAAAACCGCAAGCAATACATAAAAACTAAGGGCGCGTAATATAAGAGGAATACTCGATTCTCTTGCGCTTTCCACAGCGTAAATTCAGTTAAGATATTTCGGTGTTTCTTCTAAAATAATGAGGAACTACCACTTTTTCGATGGTTGAGGACAAAACCAAGCAATCCACAAGCTCGTTCTTGAGAATAATTGGAAGCAATGCCTTGTTCACACCGAGATAGAAAAGGTGCATGGGATCAACACCACTAGGCTATGCAGCTTCAATATTTCAGAAACTTTAGTAGGCCTTTTTACTCCAAATGCCGGAGAATTCGTAGAAACAACCTGATATAAATGCTGCTGGTACATCTCAGTTGTTCTTGTCGATAAGTCTCCGTTACATTGAATATAACTTTTCTGAATTGATAATTGTAATCACCCATCACAAGGCAGGAAGGACATCCATATCTGAAAAGTTGATAATATAGCATTAAATAGCAAAGTTAACTGACCATTATAAGTCAGGAGCAGTGCTCTGACATAAAACAGGCCCAAAGATAGGGGCCGGGAGTACAAATTCGGACCGAATTACCAAAACGCCAACATGTAGTCAAATAATAAGCTAATTAATTAAGTAATTAATTATTAAGTTGCCACTCGAAAAAATCCTGAAAAGATCGCAGACAGTCAGTTAAGATCAAAAATCGAAACCTGACCCAAAGTAAAGTTTGCTTATTTACGTATATATACCCTGCCTGTACGTTACATTATGTTGAATAGAAACACTAGTAGATAAAACCAGCTAACATCCCATCAAGATCCTCAGTAAACATACGAACTTAATTTCAGGCATCTATGCATAAACAGCTCATACATGCTGAAAACTTTTTAAAAAATGTTGGAAATAAAGTATCTACCGGATGATGAAATTAGTATCTGAATATACATCTGAAAAACAATAACTTCAAATCTAATTTAAAGAAACAACGTTCTTTAGGTAAAATTGTGTCACTAAAACGTTCATGATATCAAGAAGATTAGTGTCAAACTGTCTTTGTTTGAGTATAGGCTAACTCGGCTGCTGCCGGTATGACCGTCGTCTAGATAACTTCACGTTGCGCTTATACAGTCCGCTACAGTTTTATCAAAACGTTTGACCTCTATTCATTGAATTTGGTTGTATATCTTTCATACTATATCTTTTATAAAATGTTTCATGAACAATAATGCATGTCGGAGATATCTCTTTTATCATTTTTTGCATTGACATCAAAATGATTTGCGCAATATCACTCAAAAAGAGCGCAATGGTGCGGAAAACATCGAAATAGCTCAGGAGCGGCAACTGCGATTAATTAACAATCTCAATATCAACATAAATATACCTCAATACAATGAACTGAATGTTGAATAGGCATTAACGAAAGCAATGTTTAGTTTTTCGAGAATTATGTGATCAACTGAATAATATTAAAATATCTTACATGAATGCAATTTATGAATATGCTTGAATAATTATATTTGCAACATGAATAATACATTTACATAATATAATTTATCATCTACCGCTACAAAATTGCAGGTTCGTTTTGACAGTTCCATATAGGCTAACACACTTTCGAGAGTTTCAAATAATCATCCATGGATACTCTTAAATATTTTTGAAATTGCCTCTGACTTTTGCAGGAATTTAAAAATATGAGATTCTTTATGCAACGCGTCGAGATTCTGATAGCGAGATCGAGTGACAAAGTATAATTTAGGTACGCATAACAAGCAAAAATTACAAAATTGTTTAAACTTGATATTGCAACGAGAATAAATATGTGTAAAAATGCAATGTGGAAATATGTATAAGATTTCATAAAATATGCACAAGGTTAATCAAAACGCGACTTATCTTGGGGAGTGTTATAATACCATCAACGTCCTTAAGTCAAAAATCTCGAGTTCTTTATTCCTGTGAAAGTCAGAGGCTTTTTTAAAAAAAATCAAGATTTTCCAGGACCGTCTCTACAAAGGGCTTTTCTTCAAGATATTCTTAAAAATCTCTCATCGTGTGAATGATGTGTCTTTGATTGATGATATTGAAGCAAAAATATGATGTTTGGATAACTGATGCATTTTGAATCACCATCATAAATATTTTTGTAATCTGATATAAATTAAAGCATTTCCCAAAAGCACAATACTGTTTCCAGGGATTTCGATTGTTAACATATGAATGAATTCTTTTGACGATATATCACTTTTAAGCTTAAATAAAGTTCTTATTTCTTTCAATCACAACTTAAAATATGAATTTGCATGCTGATACTTACATGTTGCGATGCAAATAATCGGCACAGAAACATGAGAAGCATTGAACTCGAACCATAGAGTTGAGAAACTAGACGACAAGTCATTGCCTACGGAGATAGAAGATGTTTTGACTGCTTCATTTAAAAGACTCTACTGATGTCTCCTGATTTTCACAGCATAAATACATGTACCTATGAATTTCCTCAAATCTGTCGGATGAAAAGTTGCACTCGTTCGAAGAATTCTTAACCATGACGAATGTATAATTTAATCCATGTGTCACTAAATTTGATATATGCGATAAATAGACAACACTGAGACATATGCTGGTCTCTATCGATAGACGAAGGATAGCAGTAATGGCGCGCGTACGTTGAAGTCCAGCCTTCACAGCTATATTTGACGTAACATCATCAGCTTCGCGATGCAATGAAGGAGAATTTAATGCTCGTTGCTCGCTTTGTGTGTCGCTGTAAGCGAGAAGCGTCATCATCATCATTGATCCATCTGTAGCTGTCTGCACGCAAACCCGGACAAAGACTAATGTTATCGAATCATGGATGTGGATGGAATCTCCTTGCTAACGCGAGAAGAACGGGGAAATTACGCAACCGACCTTGCCTGTGTAAAAGCTTTCAAAATCACATCACTTTCGCAGATTTGAGATGCGAAGTATACTACTAAAAGCAAACTGTTTAGTCTTTACTATATACAAGTACTTGGTATTGGGCCCCACTGTTTTGTGCTTTTCACTGGAGAGGGTTCTGATGTAAATAGTTTGCTTACTTATTCTGGCAAGTCTGCACAAAATTTTCAGAAAATTCATGAGGTCAAATCGCACGGCACAACGGAAAGTTTGCTAATTTTTAGAACTGTAGTCTTTGTTGGAATCTGAGTGCATCGACGCGACGAATCAATCCAATAAAATATTCGATTTTATTCTGGAATCACATAATTCAGTGCTCAACTTGGAAGCGTATTCAGTTTTGAAACATGCATAATTTCGGCCGTGATGGCAGCACTTTAATCAGGAGCCAAAAATGCTGCAACTGCACTGCGTAGAAATCCCAAAAACTGAGAAAAGTACCATCAAGTTTGTCTGATTTTACAACTGCATAATGAACTTCCATGTAGTGTCCCATCAAGTTGATTAATTTTTACAATTGCCTGATAAACTTTGTAGGACATACTTTATCAATCCTATTAAACCTACTGGGATACTGATGAATCCTAATAAGTTTATTCGGTATTTCTTGACTTCATAAGTTTGTGTGGTATTGTTAAGGATCCCAGTAGGTTATTTCGGTATTATTTGATCTCCTATTAAGTTTATCAAGTTTTTTTTCTCGGGTGGTAGAAAGTTCAAAACGAACCAGGGTAGGTGGAGCTTTCGACTTTATTCTTCGTCAGTACATCTGGTTGCAGAAGACCTGATTCGACTTTTTATATTAGAGTATTATTGAGTGATTTCAGTTTGAATCTAGTTGGCTGTTAACATGTCCATTTCCAGTGTATATCAATTATTGCAACATCGATCTTAAGTTCTTATTCTTAGTGAAAGCTACATTTGTGTTGATTGACGAACCGCATTTGTTCTTTATCATATTGTAAATACAATTAGAGCATTGACTGTATGGTAAAATCAATGTTGAGTCGTTACTTTTGACATGAATAGAAATGTTCAAGCCGAAATTGCCGTAAGTTCTTAGTTTCCTGATCCAATGCGATTCTCTTTTGTGTCGTTTTCTGTCGATTGGACAGTGTTCAATAGCAAAGAAACTAAAGTCAATTAGTGAACAATTAGAATTAAAGTGCTTTGCTATGACGGATCGATTTGGATCGCCACTTCGGATGTTGCAGAAATGTTTTCACGTATTCTACAATTTATGGTGTGAGATGTTTCACCAACGAAATGTTTCTGACAATTGCGGCATTTGATAATATAGATTAGGCCAGTAGTGTCGCAAGTTATGCGGTGAACAATAGGATACAGAATATCATTATGCGGATTCTTGAAAGTTAAGGTAGCTTGAGAAAAAGAGCAGTAGCATTGGGCATTGTTGCAGGGGAAGAACCCAGTTTCCCAGTTTATTTTTTGGTCCGTTAGTTTGAGAATTTTGTCGGTAGTCTTACGGATTAAAATGCGAGTAATTCCTAGGTTTAGCCAAGTCTGTTTGAGTATCTTATTGCTATCGAGAAAGTCCGATCGATTATAGCTGTGAATGCAAGCTCTGTAGATTTGACTATAAATTACCCCTTTATGCGTGTGTGGGGGATGATGCGACTTAATAGTTAGCATAAAATGAGAGTCAGTTGGCTTGAACCACAGGGCATATGATAAGTTGTTGCGTATTCTCGATATCATTAAGTCTAAGAACGGTCTCTTTGTCGCTCAGATTAGACGATAATTTAATGTTAGGATGAAAATTATTCAGATGTTTGAAAAATTGCTCGAAGTCTGATCTGGTATGTGTCCAGACTCCAAAAATGTCATCCTGAAATCGCACCCACTTGAGAGGTTTCAAAGGGAAGGCAGTGATAGCACTTTGTTCCAAAAAATTCATAAAAATGTTGCAAAAAGACCCTGCCCTTGCATTGCCCATTGCTACTCCCGAAACCTGCTTGAAATAGGAAGATTCAAACTTGAAATCAGTAGTAATCACATCCCAGGCGCAAGCGCAAAATGTGAAATGCTGAGTCATCATGCTGACTCACCCCCCCTCTGGAAGGCAAGGAGTTGGCCAAGGATGTGCTGGGAGGAATGGGTCCGAGAGGAGGAAACAGGTCCCCCCTCCTGCCAAACTTTGGTGTGAGAAATCGTAGAAAGTCGTGCAATGGCTCATTTGAAAGCTAAGAGTGAGAAAAATGCAGTGGAAAGCTCAGTTTGGACTAATTTTCTTGGGTTTAGGGAGGAAAATGGCAGGAAAACGTCAGAGTTGGAAAAGTCAGGTTTTTGGAGGTTTTGGGATGAGAAAGTCCATGTTTCGACAACAAGGAGGCCTCGGATGGGAAAACGGAGGCCAGATTCGGACTCTACGTGAAATGTTGGGTTAGGAAAGATGTTTCCAGCGACATCGGAGAGAAAAAGTTTTGAAGACGTCCCCCGCCCCCTCCTGCCAAACTTCCAACTTTGGTTGTAGAGATCGTAGAAAGTCGTGCAATAGCTCATTTGAAAGCTAAGAGTGAGAAAAATGTAGTGGAAAGCTCAGTTTGGACGAATTTTGTTGGGTTAAGGGAGGAAAATGGCAGGAAAACGTCAGAGTTGAAAAAGTCAGGTTTTGGAGGTTTTGGGATGAGAAAAGTCGTTTTTCGGGCAGAAGGAGGTCTCCGATGGGAAAACAGAGTGCAAATTCGGACGTTTTGGTCAAAGTTGGGTCTAGGAACTTCTTCCCAACTCAATCGAAGAGAAAAAGTTCTGACCCCCCCCTCGGCAACGATCTTCCAACTTTGGTTGTAGACATCGTAGAAAGTCGTGCAATAGCTCGTTTGAAAGCTGGGAGTGAGACAAATTCAGTGGAAAACATGGCTTGTTCCTACCTGCCTTCGTTTAGAGGTGAGACGTTATTGAAAATTTGGGACCTTGACGAAAAACGACAGAGTTAGAATGTTTATGAAAATCGCTCTAGCGGGTGACGCAAGCCTCGGACGGGAAAACAGAGACCAGATTTGGAATCAGCGTGCCATGTTACACCTGAATGTCATTCATGCTATGTTTCCAAAGTGAAAGGAAGAAAGATGACAGAAGCAGTAAAGTTTACGAATGAATTTTGTTCACTACGTTTTCATCGACAAAGTCTTCGTGGTGTGATTAGGGACTACATCATCTCCTTTCATCATGAAAAGGCAGACTTAGAATTTTGCTATCGCTAAAGGTTACTTCGTTTTCCAACAGCTCATGGACAGTTTGATGAATAAAGATGGTGAAAGGACGATTAGTTGCAGAGATTGAATTTGAGAAAGTGACTGATGAACATGTAGGTGAACGTGTAGTGTTTCATTTTTGCATCCTATTCTGCAGAGACGATACATGATCCCAAAGATTTCTATCAGCGACACATGTCGAAAATTGCATCTCGACTAGATTCATTTCATGAGCATGGATCAACTTGCCTCTTATGTCGCATAAAACCACATTCATATTCAACTCAATGTGCTAAACTAGATTTGACTACAAGATTTGGGAAAAGCATTCATGAGTCAGACGTCCGCGTACCTCCTTTTCCCTGGCGCAACGAAGTCAGGGGAGAAACGGAGGTCTCTGATTGGCTCACATAGTGTCAAATGTGGATTCGCAGGAGGTTATAAAAGCAGACGTCTCCCCATTGGAAAGCGTGTGTGACTTGCTGAAGCCATTCTCCCCTCTCAACTTTGTCTGATCAATCCTGTTTGCAAATTTACAAGTGAGTGTCATGACTGTCTGGCCGAAACCTTACCAGCATTTTACATGTAGAAGAGAGACGCAGGAGAGTGTGTGGCCGATGATTGTACAAGCTTATTTTGTTGAACCATCGCCACCACCTCCTCCACCACCTAGACACTTTACGTTTAAGTCTTTTAGGGAATTGAAGCTCAATTCGGGTCCTAAGCCCAAGGCATTTAATTTACTGGACGATGACGAAGACTTAGACTTTGGTGATGAGCTTTAAATCCTGTGAACGCTTCAAAAGGTCCTCTTAAGGGCCACCTCATGTCACTGCTAAGCTAACAATTTTCTTTTCTCTGATGATCATGAATGTACTTAGTGGTATTCTTTCGCTACAGACTGCCATGGCCATGAATCCTACTCCAACTGCTGCAATCACTGAATCCTCAACATCTCGAGCCTGTGGGAATCCGAAAATTGAAAAAAGGTAAATTCACGGCTATCCTACCTACAGACAACAATGTGCGCTACAACGGTGTTCGACTCTATCTTCAAACGGCCGGCCGGTATACTTACCAAAAGTGGGATACGCAAGTAAATCGTTGCGGTCAAAACCTGAGAGTATCCCTATTGATAATTGGTTGCGACAGGCAGCTTGACATTTTAGAAGACGTTGTGAGGCAAAAGGCTCTTATTCCTACTGAACTATTACAGTTGTGGCCAGAAAAGAAAATTCTTATTATAAACCTTTTGGTATCGCGGCACTCGCTGCTATATTTTGCAAAGCAAGTAATTTGTAAAGATCACTTCAGGGAGTGACAGTTGAACAATCAGTTGAAACAGAAATTGTCATCGGTATAGGTGCAGGCTTTATATTCCTCTTTCATATTGAGGTGCTTGCTGTTTATGTGCGGACCAATCATCAATCTGACAGGGTAATTTGATTTCTCTCAATTTGCGCATTGCTCAAATTCTCATCAACCTGATTTAACAGGACTTGATCACATTGAAGAAAAGGTCATTGATTCTTGTGTCAAAGAGCGTCAAGAACCTGTCACTAAACCTAAACGTCGTTCGCGCATCAAAGAAAAGATGGTGCTACCACCAAAGAGAAATCTTAAAGTAACTTGTAATCAGGTTAGTATGTAGTGAATGTGGAAAACGGCGGACTTTTGTGCGTGACGTGATGTTCAAATAAATACATTGTCATACATGTTGTATGTATCTTTTGTTATGTAAAGGAAGACAGACATCCTTGTAAAGTTTCCTGCTCAATGTATTATTTTGTAATGAAGTCTTTTTGATATTGTAGGATGTCAATCTTATAAGACAGTGAGGGAACACACATGCAGGGAATTGAGTGCTATTGCAATGAGAGAAAGTGATCAAGCTGTTGTTAGTGGTATATCATAGATTTGCCTACTGTCCTCCACACAAAGACGAATGGTCACGGCGTCATGTGGCATGGACTTGATCCTTCTATTTTGATTCATATTGGATTTGTAAATGAAACGTATTTGGATAAGTGATTTCAAACGGTGGCTGTCAGGTTTTCATATTGTTAAAATATTAGAAAATGATTCTGAACTGAGAAGCAACAACACTTCAGTTGCACATTGATAATTTATCATTTACCATGTTGGGTAGATCGTGTAAGGACAAGACTAATCATATGGCAATTGGTGATCAAACAGAAGTTTAGAGATGAAATGATTTTATGGACATGGGATATATGTTTCGGTGAGAGACATCACCTTTACTGACCACCATCCCATTTGTAACTTACTAGAAATTAAAGCTACCTACAAATGCAAAACTCTCTTCACGCTGGCATTGTAGTACTCTATGACGTTTATGAATCTGTATCTATATTATTGTCCAACAGCATGGGTCCTATGTAAAACATGTTTTTGCTCATTGTGAGATGAATGATGATCATTTTATGAAGTGTATTCTGTAACTTGTGAATTTTGTCTGGTGTTGATATAAACTTACAGGTGGAACATGATTGTTATATTCTGTTTCTATTCATAAGTGGAAGTTCATTGAAGCCAATGTCTGAATTCTATAGTTTACAACGTTTTATGATGGCGCATCGTACCTTTAGTAACCACATGTGTCATTTGGACTACTGTGATCAACCAAGGAATTTCGTAGTGGACCTTTTACAAGATTGGAGAAACTTACATTTAAAATGAAGTTGAGATTGATGTGAAAGTTAGTCGCGTCACTTGAAAGCCGTTCCTCTACTTACAAAAGATTGATGAAGTGCTTACAACCTCTAAGATGTAAAGGGGTAGACTCGTTTGATTATATAAGTGTTGAAAGATATACAAATAAAACACTTCTGTTTTGTGATCTTAATTGCACAGAATGGAATAATACTCTTAGTGATCAATTGTAATCGGTCGGTCATTGTTGGAGAAATTTAATGGAGTGGGAAGTAATAGTACTAGACGTTTGGAAGGAAATTGCATACAGTTTTGTTAAACCATACAGTCAATGATTTCAAACTGGAGATGTGTCTTACTATCCACGCAACTTTGTTTGATGCTCGACACTTCATTGTGTAGACTTTGCAATAAAAGATTTACTTTTCATCTTGAACTATATTTCTGTAAAATGTGTGTATAGAAGCAACTATGATACGATCCATTTTGCGCTTTGTGCATATACTAAATCGTGGCTTCCCTTATTAGTTAAATGAAATGCGTCTTTGTTCGTCAGAAGATAGAAGGGGCGTGACACACTCATGAGTCCATTGCGCTTTGGTTGCAAGTTACTATCAGCTTCTTTGTTAGATAAACTGATATGCGTCTTTTGTTCGAGAAAAGGGGGAGGTCACGGGTGGTCCTGTAATAAACTTATTAATTCAAGTTTTGACAAACTGACCTGGACTTTAGTTATTTCCGATAGGGGGATTGATTAACAATACAAAACAGCAAAAAAATAAAAAAATCTGTCGATGTGAATCATTTTTTATTGACTAAATTATACGATTGTTTTCAATGTATTTCTATTATAGATTAAATAGTTTCAAAATTCTTTGCTGTTTGTCCTATAAGAAGGAGGTTTCGACAACATGATCTGCTGACCTTTTACACCTTCCCTTGATCAGTGGGGTTTGATTTCGAATCATATTACAACAAAAGATTAGCAATAATCGGGGTACGATGTAATCGTTTTTTATTACCCATCCCCCATATTTCTTTTTTATCATTATTCTATTTATTTTTGCAAATATCATGAATCATAAGGAACGCAGTCATCCAAATGTAGCACAAAATTCATTTTTTTTGTGACATGTTGCAAAGTGTATTTCCCTGTGATTTTAGATATAGAATGGGCGACAGGGTATTTCTAACCATTGAATCCCATTTTGGTGTAGGTGCATAAAAAAAGCGAAAAAATATCAATAATTAAATGTCACTCATTTATTTTTTGTTTCAGCTTTTTCCATCTTCGAAAGGCTTTTCACTTAGATATTTAGTCATGGAGTTAACATTACATCTGTTTTACCTTAACAATCCTACGCAATGTAAGTGTCTGTTTTGGTGCATCAAAAATTTATACCATAACCGATTGGATTTTGGAAAGCGTTAACACAATATCACTAATAACTTGGAAATAAATTGTTATGCGTTTTCGAGGTAGCGCCTTACTTTGTATTTCTCCCTTGGTGCTTTGCGAAGTTGGAATCAGCCGCTTCCGCAACTTTGATTGTTGTCGAGTACTCTGAATGGCACCACTAAATACTTTTTTACCTCGTGGATCGCAGAATATTCATCTTCGATAATTTGGGGAAGAATATGCTCAGTGAATTTTTTTTCAGCATACTTGGTCACTCGGGCAAGGGGTGGTTCCAGTTATTCAGTGTATGCTAATCGGATAAATTCGTGCGATGAAGTCAGATAGAGGAAATTGTTTGGGTCTTAACGAATTTGGCCAAAACAGCTAGGCTGAAGTCTCATATCCTATCTTAAAGTTTTTTCTGGAAAAACTTTCCCACAAATATATCATGAACAACGTCGTTGTAATCTGTAGCAAGTAGCTATTCTGTAGGGTCCGGTCAATTATTTTCCGATAGCATAACATCTGATGCAAGGAATTTCCTGTAAAATTGCATACCTCCGTGCATTTGCTTCTCTTTGTATAACAGAAAACGGTAAACGGGGCCATTGAATTGCTTCAGGCCTAAATTAATTCTGCCTAATCCAAGGAATAATGTATTCACAGGTCTTATGCAAAGCAGATGGAAAGCTCAGGAGGGTGGAATGTATTTCAATAACTTTAGCTGATGCATCAAAGTCTCCTTAATTAAATGGGGACATGATAGCATATGTTGAGCCATATTCTCTCTTTAGCGTTGTCGTAAGTGTCTTTTCCTGAATTTCTTAACCTCCAGAACTATGTTCCGGATGGATCCCAGGGTTCTCGGATCCCCCCTGTACAATCCAAATTGAATCTCTTGTTAACATCACACCACGTACATGGGTGGCAGGTAGAGTGGACAATCAAACCAAGCATGATGCTAGCTAATTTTGTTTTTAAGTCCATTGCACAAATGTAGGGGGGAAAATGAAATATGTTTTATTATCCGTAAGTTCTCAAAGAGAATCCATAGTGTTAGGAGATTACGATAATTTCCGTCAATGTCCGAGATCGCAATTGCTAAAATGATTACTTTTTCACAACCTGTATCTTTCAGTTTTCCTTGAAGCAATGGCATCGGAAAACTTGATACGGATAGGCTTGGTCTCGAGCAGGCGCCGCTGTCCTCAAAAGTACGTCAATCATATTCATTGTCAAAGAAACCTTTAAAAACCCGCCACCACCGTCAATTACCAATAGTGCTTTTGTACTTCGAAATGGCCATAATTTGCGTGACCCCGGTCACTAGTGTATTGTTTTAGTTCATTCAAACTGACACAATACACGACATTCAGGTCAAACACCGAAGTGTTGACCTTGTTCGATAACCCATTTTTAACATAAAGAAATCATCTCTTTCTCCTCATAACAAAGAAATCATCAAGTTTCGTGCAGCCCTTTGCGTGTAAAAATTCTCTGACGTCATATGAGGTTCAATAGCATGGCGAGAATTCTAAAGGAGCAGTGCGATTGTGCATTGCTCTTCACCAGTTTTCGTTTGATTGACAGATAAACTCATATCAACTTTAATTTGATGTATTTCTTCTACTTTGATTACTTTTTGCGAAGTTGACGGGGGAGGAGACGTAGTTACAGTAATTAGGCGACCTGTAATTGTAGCACAAGAAAACGATTGATTCTCACTTGTCGATTCGTCACTCGATGCACTGATCTTTTGACGTATGATGGAAGACGCCACCTTCTCATCCAGTTTTCCTGTAGTTCCTGAACATTTTGCCATTTCTACCAGGTTAGCATGTCGCTGACGGAGATAAACAAAGACGACAAATTTTAATCGCGCAAGGACGAGTAGTAGAAAGCCCTCCGTCGACAAACGTAGGGTGAGATTTTTTTATACAACACTGTAGAATAAACTCCAAAATTCGATGTTGTCGACGAGAGAGCATATATCACAGATAACACATTTGCAATATGAGCTATTTCTTGTAAGCATTCGAGTTTCACCAATCTTGGAGTAATCGAAGACTTCAATTTTGTGCTTGAAATTACCTTTCGAATACTCGTATGCAATTGTGTAGCAGTTGCTGCAAAGTACCGTCGGTAGTCGACCATCGTCGTAATCATAACCACAAAGAATCATTTCCTTGATAACCGCATGTATTTTCTCAGTGACATTTCTCATAATTTTTGTCTTGTTAAAGCACACTATAGACAATACTACATTTCATCGGACATTTCTTCGTGAGTCCTGGCCACATGCATGCTTGCTTAACTGTTACTATCTTACGACAGAATAGAAGAGACACCGACAATCAACGTCGTTTAATATGGCAATGACTCGACTAGATCGATGCTTGCTTTGCTTTTCTGCAAGCCATGTGTACGTTAGTGGATTGACGTGCATTCGGTGCACGGTTACTGCTGAAGTGTCGTTGGTCGACAGAAGATCGGAGATTTCTTTCATATTACCTTTCTCCATATCTGATGGCTTGTCAAACTTTCCATATCTTTGATGTCAAATTTCGCAGTATCATTCACATCAATGTTAATCAAAGAATTTATTGACTTGAAGGGACATCTCTCTTTCCATTGATCCAACAATTGATGACAAACTTTGCATCACTACTCGATGTCAATTTTGCAGATATCATTGAGGCACGCCATCTTCCTTATAATCAAAATCAGAATACACTTCAACAAGCTCACATAAAAACATGAAATTTTGGTGCTACAATTTATTGAGACTGTTCAAATCTGCAATTCATGATATTGCCACACAAAATAACCAGATAATGAAAAAAAGAAAAATTTGATGTAAAAAATACGTGTATCATCGACCGGAGCTTTTTGCTAATTTTGCTGTTTGTAATGGATTCGAAATCAACGCCCTCTATCTAAGGGAAATGGAAAGGCTTCAGATCAGTTGTCGACAAGCTCCTTCTTTTGAAAACGCAAAGATTTATGAAAATTTAATATTATAGAAATTTGAAAAATCGGAAAAATAATTTGAGTCCAATAAAAAATGCATTCCATTCGACCAGATTTTTTTTTATTTTTGCTGTTTTGTATTAGGTTAATCAATCCCCACTGGATCGGGAAAAAACAAAGTCCAGGTCAGTTTGTCAAAACTTGAACTAAACAGGAGTTTATTTCAGGCACCTACCGTGGCGTGTCTACAACATGATCATTGCGCTTTGTGACATTACTATCAGGCTCTTTGTTAGATAAATGCTTATGCGTCTT
>CAJQUW010013836.1:0-28599 GCA_907163375.1 Prostheceraeus crozeri | reverse complement strand
ATATGCTTCGGAATTCTAAAGAACCATCGTTCAAAAGTTGCGATCCTCCATAAGTCATAAATCACAAGCCCTAATGATGACGAGAAGGCTTGTGCGATAAGGTCAATACGAAAGCGGTATATGACAGTTTGCAGTATTAGACATCAAGAGAAGAAGAAAATTTAACAAATGAGTTTCTATAAAAAGCACTTTTTCTTATTTTAGGAAGAAGAATGCGTCGGTGACGGACGCTTTACATTGTCTCTCACAATATAAAACTGAGAAATGGGATGGAATGTTTGCTAACCCCGATTTTCCTGATCAGTCGTGCAACTGACTTTTACAACATGCTGCGTATGGGTGGCAAATCATGAACATCAGTCCAACGACGGACTGCAAGGTCAAGCTTTTGAAGTTTATGAAAATGAGACGCGCGTAATTCACAGATGATCGGCCAACAGTAGATAATTTGACAAAATACAAGACCAATATATGCCTGTCAAATAAGAGATGGGTCACAGGAATCATGGCATAAACGACGCATAATTGACAAACTGCGATAACATTCATTGTACAGATGGTTAAAATGAACACTCCACGATAGATCAGCAGGAAATTGAATACCCAAAATATTCAAAACAGAGACATTTTCAATTAAATTGTCATCAATTGTGATAGGAACAGGAATAAGAGACTGGTGAGAACGGGAGATAAACATGCATTTGGTCTTTTTGACATTAGAGATAAGTTTTTTAGAGAAGTAAAGTATCAATCACTGATTGAAAATCAGAAGGGGAGTTGCTATCACGAAGATGAATGATAGTAATATCATCATCATAAGAGAGAGAATCTTGGTATCAGTTAGTTCAAGGATATTATTGATCATCAGAATAAAGAGCAGGGGTCCTAAGATCGATCCCTGTGCAACGCCGCTTGTAATTTGCTTCCATGGAGTATTAAGACCATTCACGCAAGTAGTAAGGAAGTGACAAACACCAGATAGCGCAAGATGGCCGCCATCGCTGACTCCCCCCCCCCTCTGGAACGGCAGAGTGTCGTGGTCGGCCGCCGTGGTGCTTCGGGTCTGAGTCCCCCCCCCCCCCTCTGGAACGACAGAGTCTGTCGTGGTGTGCCGACCAGGTGGGTTCACAACATGTTCGCTGACTCCCCCCCCCCTCTGGAACGACAGGAGTGTGAGACTCGGATGTGTTGGTTCTCGTTGGGTTATGGGTTGGACGTTGACCGACCGCCAGGATTAGTGTTGAGGCTATTAGTGTAGTGATGTTTTTGGTAGCAATCTGCGTTGGAATGTTGGGTTGTAAATGGGTTGTTTTCGAGGTGGTAAGGAGTGTTTCGGAATGAGGGAAGAACGGAGTCCAGATTCGGAATCTACGTGGAAATTTTGGGTTAGGAAGGATGTTTCCCAAGCGCAAATCGGAGGAGAAAAATTTTTCAACATTTTTTCGAAAAAAAACGGACCAAAACTTGAAAAAAAATAAATAAAGAAATCCAAATAAAAGGGAGCAAAAGATAAAAAAAAAATAAAAAATCAAAGCAGATAAAGAGAGTTACAAAAAAGAAGAAGAAAGAGTTAGAATTTTGGGATGTTTTGGTGTGTGTGTGTTAGCGCCCAAACGAAGCGATCGGATTGAGAAAACGGAGGCCAGATTCGGATTAGTCTGACTTGGAAATTTTGGGTTAGAGAAGGAATGTTTCCAGCGAAATCGGAGAGCTGAAACAAAAAAATTTTCGGCTGACCGTCCCCCCCCCCCCCTCGGGCGAGTCGCTTTCGATATTGGCTTCCAGGTGGCGGATTTTGTCGTGCGATAGCTCGTCTTTGAACAAGCTAAGAGAGTGAAGACAAATTCAGTTGAAACAATCGCTTGTTCCTATCTGTCTTCGTTCAAAAGTTACAGCGGTTACAAGATTTTAGGTCGGAGCTCGCTTACCTGAAAAAATCCTAAGTGTCAGAGTGACTTTGTATGGGTAAAAATTTGAAAATTTTCCAAAGTGTGGAATTTCGACCTGGGACCGTCACCAAAACATTTTTCATCAAATTTTGAAATTTCACTGACGTCCCCCCCCCTCTGGACAGCTTGCTTCGATTTGGGCTTCCAGTGGACGGATTTTGTCGTGCGATAGCTCGTTTGAAAGCTAAGAGTGAGACAAATTCAGTGAAAGAATCGGCTTGTTCCTATCTGTCTTCGTTCAAAAGTTAGAGCGGTTACAAGATTTTAGGTCGGAGCTCGCTTACCTGAAAAAATCCTAAGTGTCAGAGTGACTTTGTATGGGTAAATAAAAATTTGAGAAATTTTCCAAAGTGTGGAATTTCGACCCTGGGACCATACCGTCACCAAAACATTTTTTCAATCTCAAATTCTGAAATTTTCAACTGACGTCCCCGCCCCCCTCTGGAACAGCTTGCTTCGATTTTGGCTCTAGCCAGTGGACCGGAATTTTGTCGTGCGATAGCTCGTTTGAAAGCTAAGAGTGAGGGACAACATTCAGTGAAAAACAAATCCCGGCTTTGATCCTAATCTGTCTTCGTTTAGATGTGAGACGCCATTTAAGATTTTGGGACATTGGCGAAAAACGACAGAGTTAGAATTTGGGACGTTTTGGGCTCTAGCTTCAAAACGAAGCATCGGATTGGAAAACGGACGCCAGATTTGGAATCAGCGTGAAATTCTTTATCTGTATGGTGAGTTTCAAGTCAACTCGGATAGTCTTCATCAAGTCAATCGGCGAGAAAAATTTTCACAATTTTTTCGGAAAAACGACAGAGTTAGAATTTTTGCGATGGCCTGGGGGCCTACTGTAAGGGGGGGGGATCCAAAAGCGAAGCCATCGGATAGTTCACAAGGGGCATCGGAGCGTGTGCCAGATTCGGATTCAGCGTCAAAATTTACTACATGGAGTGTGAGGAATGTCTGTTGGTGAATTTCCAGCTCAATCGGAGCACTAGAACCGGAGATAGACGGATTCTTTTTAGTGTTTCTGGATGATGGGGTGTTACGTCATCAGCTAGATCGCCACACACTATCATACAGCTGGGGAACCGAGAGAGACTTGTTTCATTAATACGAGAGATAGTCAACGGTAAGTCCAGTCTCTCTGAGCTCCGATGATAGGCTTCGGAACATTCCAAATTCCCGAGATTCTTCCTGTAAGAAACCGGACATTAGAAAATTTCATTGCTGATATTCAAGCTAAAAGGCGTCTAGACTTAGATGAGGTTCTTAGCCCAGGAGATGGCCTTCGTCGTCCAGGCCATAAAAGACTCCCAAAACATTTAAAGGCTTTGTAACATTTGCTTCTCACAAGTCCGTTTGACTTGAGATTCAAAAAAGGTTCGGTCGTGCTATTGACCTGCCCTAAGTGATAAACTACATTATAAAATTTCATAAGTTAAGTGCTAAAAAATTGAAAAAATTTTAAAATTCGCTAATTTTTTTGCAATTTATCGGGATTTTCAAACCTTCTGAATTTCAACTAAGATCATTTATAAAAGTTGTCTGGGAGGCAAGCTTCGGCTTGGAATTTGCAACCTTTGTAAACAATGCCACTTGAGTTTACCCCATGATTTCCCCCAAACATTCCGGGGTCCGGATACCAACACAGTGTGATATGACGCACGCTAAACTCTGTCCGCGCGGGAGTTGGCTAAACTTACTGTGGGCCGAGGCCCTGTGGAGTTGGGATAAGATCCCCTCTGAGTAATGCCTGTAACGGATTCAAACGGTTCGAGACACTTTCCCAACCAATCTCACAATTTAGCTGTATGATTATAAGAATGACTGCCAATGTCGCCCTGTTAGTAATATCTATTTCATCGCTTCCTTTCACAAGATATCATAAGTTACCAAAATGGGAGGCAAACTACAAAAATTTCTTATTTAAAAAGTGCTCTTCTGCGGATGAAATTAAAGAGGTGGTGGCGAATTCAAACGTACACATTAATAAGTACAACAGAATACGTCCTCACTTCCACGAGGAAAGAGCCCGTTATAATCAGGCTGTACACATTGCCTGAAATTTTTGAAAGGCAAAAGAGCATGAGTGAATTTTACATCGCCCACAGCCGACAGTCCGCTCAAAAAGGCAAACCATTACATAACATCAAGATCATCGGCAAAGAAGTGATCGCACCCTTCATCAAACGAAGAAACAGTCCGATCTTGACGCTCAGACTACAAGAGGCTATTGCAAACAATTTTGCGGAGCCTGCTGCTTCGGGCCACTACCTCATCAACAGCAGATCAGAGAAGGCCCCACTAAGCGAATTTGGACAGCTCAGATGTACGTATCGTCGATTCTGAGGAGGTCGTCATTACTATAATGAGCGACCACGGAAGGAGATGAGAGGAAAAACCAAACAAATCAAAGTCTTCCCCGAAAAAGAAAGTAATCGCACCTTCCCCAGTCAACAAGAAGGGGATTAAGCAGGCATAGACGAAGCAGCTGGAATAAGGAATAACCCAGATCTGTCAAAAGTGAGCCAGGAATATGCGCACTCACAAAAATTAAAAGATGAGCTCACACTCGTTACAAAAATGAATGTACGGCCCTTAGGGGCGTGATGACAATTTCCACCCTGAAGGGTCAGGTAGCCGAGATTCGGGCCCTCAAGGACCGACAAGTGAAATCACAATATTAGAATCTTTCGCGCGCGAAAGGGCGCTTGCCCAGCGGAAAAACGCGTTACTGAGCAGGCGACTTACAATAACTACCATTAAGAAGAGCTCAAAGAAAAGAGGGTAATCAATTATTTAAAAATTGAGGCAATTAAGAAGGACTAGCCTGACTGAGAGTCAGAAAGAAAGAAGAGATGAACGAAACAAACGCTCCACACATTCCAACATCAAGAGCAGAATCGTCGACAGCATCATCCTTGAGAGTGAGGACTTGGATCCACATTCGTAGGCTACGAGGGATCAATGGCGGAGATCGCTGTCTCCATGTCACTATAAAAGCATGATGGCGAAATAAAGGAGCTGGCGCCACCGGAAGCGAAACTGCCGCCAAATACTTACCTCAACCATCACCATCGAAGGGTCGCGAACCGGCTAAATTTCTCTTATGGTAAGTTAATATCATCTCTATCACTTGAATAATAATTCATCTATTTTTTCTTCTATTTTCAATACGAACGAGAACGAACCATCGGCCTCTCTTAAGGGCCACCATGGGGCAAGACATGATAGAACCACCACGCGGTTTGCCCAGGGCAGTCTTCGGACTGGCGAATACTATCATTAAGTTGAATCTGCTATCAGTCAACTTGAACGTTGCAAATGAAGTTCGGTGTAATACTTCCTTTCGACGGGCGTTCCTGTAAAGGGCGGCGGTGAAACCCGTAGCTATGTATACCGCAAGGGACATTCGGCAATGGTCCAATTATGTTTAAACACACTCTGCTTCTGTTTGCAAGTGATTTGCCTCTGTCCTCAACGTAAGTATGCATTCGCAGCCAGGGCTACGATTTAGCCAACTGTCGAACGGTTACCTAAAACTTTCCATTGCAATACGTATAGAGAACCATGAGTTCTACCTGTCTCTATCAATGAGACGAATTGATGAATGGAATGAAATGGGAGGACCTCACGCGCCACACGCAACATAACACACTTCTCTCTTCCGTAGTCTAACAAGCTCTTTACACATGGATCGCAGTCGATTGCTATCCCTGTATCAGAAGTGAAGCTATCATAATTTTATTTTAAACACTATTTACTACCATCAACGCCCAAATGAAATGTTATAAACTTAACAAGTTAGACTAAGCGTGCTACTATTTCCAAATGAAAATGTATACATGTTAAAATATTCACTAAAGGCCCCATTCCAGTAAATCAGTATGAAGCAAAGATAATACGAAATATAAACATTATTATGGCATGTAATATTAAAAGGATCTTCATCGTCAATATCGTCCTCAAGTCTGACTTCACATAGACACAAAAACAGTTGAGCTGCTTTAAAAAAAACGTTTCTTCTGCAGCGTCCCCTCACTTGTCAATGTAACGCCCACTCCCCCGCCACGGATCGCGGTTGGGAGTTAGGGGTGTACCACTTCCCATAGAATATTTGATGCAACGCGACATTGCTGGTCATCTCCATCACATCGTCAGTATCGTACTGGAGATACTTCCACCTCACGCCTGTTAAGTCGGGACACGGTCCTTCTCACAATACACTCTCCTCTTCCTCGCCGCTGGTACTGATAACTTTCAGTATATAGTACCAGTCCGGTACACCTCTCCACTTCGCCTTTCATGTGCATTTGGTGTAACAGCGCCTTTGGTGTTGAGCAAAATGGAGAGAAACTCCAATCGGTAATTTGGTGTTGTTAGGGGGGCTGTCATGTATGACTGTGAATAATACATTGAAATGTTTTCTAATCTAAGTATACACAAGCAGCCAATCAAATGAACATCCAATGACTGAGAGGCAATGAAAGTAATATAGAGCAAAGAGATATCCTTATCATTTCACTCTGTCTTTGAACGCATAATGAACAGATCACATGACGAAGTCTGTATTTGAGTCGTACAAGTGAACTGCTCTTTATGACTTATCAAATTGAGTGAAGTCTCTATCTTGTTTGATATCAAGCTTAAACCATAATTTTCGTTCAAATGGTAAGTTGAAAATTTCCTCTCTCATCTCCCTCAAACGTGAACAGCTAATAGCATCTTCCACTCATTTCAAGGGCATCAACTTCATCACCAACGCCCCTCCCTGCTCGAGGAAAGTTTAGAGTATGTTGAGTCAAGTAGGTTTGTAACAATACACTGAGACCCTTGAACAGAGATAAAGAATATTTCTCTTTCCAGGTGATACCATAATCCATCTCGGCGAGTCCATCTCAATTGTCGCGGGAATGCGACGATCGCAATGTTGCTGACTGTGGACACATCCTGCACGATGAAGCGTGATCTCCATCCGACACAACAAGCGAGGTGTTTGTAGAACCTAAGCCGGCCATCAATCTCCGAAGGTAGGGAATGATTCTGTTAAGATGTCTCTTTCTGCGACTTGTGCAATCAGATCTTTTCGAGACACGTTTGAACTATCTTCGCACAGACATCAACATACACACACAACGATACCTACAACCAACGGTAACCTCCACTATCCACTCACGAGGTGTCCATAAATAATTTAGTGAGGAACTACCAGATGGACTCCTCAGAAACCATTGGCTAACTTTGAGGAATGGTTTCCATCAAAATTCATCATATGATAGAAGCGCACTTCAACAATTTAGACCAATTTAGGATGAAGGTCTCTCATCTATCTATCTTAAAATAAAATATTTAAAAATCGACCAGACCATACGTACAATAATAGAGATGTTAGAGTTTCACATACCCTCCTCTCCTGCAACCGAGGTTGTAGACTATGAGTCTTGGATAATTTTTCACTATCCAAGGATTAATTTTATTGTTTGTGAAGTTGTTCGAAGCGCGTGAGACGGTAGTATGGGGGTCGGCAGTGTGGCCGCCTTTGGTTTTGATGGGGTGGGTGGTTATGTGGGGGAGTGGAGAAGGGTTTAGGAATTTTTTGGGTTTTTTATTTTATGATGATGATTGGGAGTGGGAGTTGAGATTGGGGGGTTTGTGGAGGGAAGAGAATGGAGAATAGTGTTGTATGATTGGAGTTGAGTTTGAGGATATGTGTGAGTGTGGATGGGGGGGTGCGTAGGTGTCGAGGTTTGAGGTTTGGGGTTCTTAAGTGTTAGGGGTTGGGGGTGAATTGGAAGGATTCGTATGGTATACAAGATTGATTATAACGGGCGATGAAGCGGGTAGTTGGGCGGCTTGGGTTGATATGCAATAGGGGAGGAGGGATTGGCTGATAGTTTGCATATATTGTGATAGTAGTAGGATTGGTAGGGGGGGTGTCTATTTGTGAGGGGGTTAGTAAACGGGGAAAGTGGAATTTACTGTGGGATATGGGGGGAGTAAGGTAAAATAAGGTTTTGGGTGGGATGGGGAGTGATATGTGAATTCGTAATGGTAGATAGAAGCAAAAAGGCTAAAATAGACAAGATAGATTGGGGAGATTTCAATGGGTGAGGAGGATGAGTATACGGCAGGAAGTATATGTAATGTGATGGGGCTGTGGAGGGGTAAGGGCGTGAAATGTCTTTATGCGGGGGAAGGGGGGCTTGGATTTTTAATAGAGAGGGGTGTCAGCTCATACTTTACTTCCGAAATATAGGAGTGGTTATTGAGGATTCGGGAGATCTGAGGTCTGTTATTTACATAATAAGTCTGTAATAATAGTGGGATTAGGTGGGGGATTGTTAGGAAGTGTTATTGTGGTTTGGTGGGGGGGGGGGATAAAAGGAAGGGAGCATTGGGTGGGGTGGTAGGGGGTTTAGGGTGTGGTAGAGCGATGGGATTGGTAATGTAAATATGGTTCAGGAAAAGGAAAAGGAAAGGGGTTGGTGTGGGTAGGTTTATATGGGGAATAAATTTATGGAAAAAAGGTGTTTACGGTAGAGGGGGGGGTCAATAGTAATGAGGACAAATAAAATAATGTGTCTTAAATAGTTATATGTTTAAAATGGGAAGTAGAGGGTAGAGTATTTAAAATGATTGATATTGAGGGATGGAAGGTGGAAGATGACATAGAGGGTAATGGTGGCGGACTTAAAGGGAGGTGGATTGGGGGGCTTATGGGGTGTAAAGATACGGTTGAGGTTAAGATGGGATGTTTGGAGAAATGTTTGGTGGGGGCTGTGAGGGGAAGTAGGGGGGGACGTGGTTGATAGGTAGATGTTGGGAAGTAATTTTAATGTGTAGTGGGGTGTAATTTTGTGAGAGATTAAGCGGTGCGGCGTCGATATGTTTGATTATTATGGGTGTTTGTGATGTGGGTTGGTTAGATAAAAATTGTGTGTAATAGAGAGAAGATATCGGATAGTTAGCGGGAATGATATACGGAAAGGAGAAAGATGGGTATAGTATATTGTAGTTGGTATTTTTAATGAAGAGAGAACACGAAAAAATTAGTCTTGGTAACATGTGTATATTATGTATGTAATGATATGGTGTGAGTAAATAAGTTAATAAAAAAGGGTTGGGGATATGGTGTATGATGGTAATTTAGGGATGGGTGGTAATATGTGTGAAAGGGGTTAAATGGTTGGGTGTAATGAACTAATTAATGAGCACATGTTAAATCATTGATATGTATTATAATACCTAATGTTGTTATTGAGTGATATTAATACATTGGTTTAATTGGCAGATGGTATTGGTTGTAAAATAAATTGAATGGGTAAAAAATTAAGTGGGTAGGTATAATGTGAGTGCTATGGATAAAAAATATATTTTGTGTATATCGATTGTCAGTTTAACTGATTATATTTCGTACATAATGTGGAGATTGTGTGGGTATTAGTTGACTCTATGTAAGGCATTAGAAGTGAATGAACTGTGGTAAATAGTATCGTTGTAAAGTTTACGAAATGGTGTTAAATTTGTATTGGTATGGTGATTAGGATTGGTGGGGATTAATGTGGTGGATATAAGGATGATCGGGGTAGGTATTTTATCAGTCAAGAAGGAGGTGGCGTGGATGCGAAGAGGGATATGGATATGAGAACTATATGAGTGAGGGGGGGGGGGCAGGGGGGGGGGGGGTTTGGGGTAGAGGTGAAACTGGGGAGAATAAGGGTGATAATAGGTGTGGCGGTGGTTGAAGGGATTGAGAAGTTGATGGATGCAAGGAAATGGAGTAGTAGGGGTACAGATGGAGTGTTTTTATTTGTACATGATTATGCAAATCCGACGTGGTGGAATTCAGAGGGTATGCAATGATAAATTATAAGTATATGCTATAATAAGTTTGGTTTATGTATTGATAGTAGTTCTATTCTTATATTAGGGTGTAGGGTTTGGTAGGGTAAAAATCGTAAAATTGTTGTAATGGTCTAATATGTGGATGCATAATGGGGTGAAATGGACTAGGAGTGTGGGTAACTTTGTATTGTAAATCTAATGTTGTAAGTATTTCATATGCTGAGGTCTGTGTTTCAGGGGTGATGTACAGGGGGAACTGGGACGGGGGAGCCGGGTTGGGGCAGAGGATTGGTAATACTTGATTATTTTAAAT
Source organism: Prostheceraeus crozeri (assembly GCA_907163375.1). NCBI lineage: Eukaryota > Metazoa > Platyhelminthes > Polycladida > Euryleptidae > Prostheceraeus > Prostheceraeus crozeri. The sequence goes on along the minus strand of CAJQUW010013836.1, from coordinate 18,492 downwards.
GTTAAAATTGAAATGGGGTGTATAATATAGTGTAAAGTATCAATGAATGTAGTAATTTAGGGGGGTAATGCGGTAATTAACAGGTTTAAGTTTAAAATATGGTGGTATTAAAAAATATGGGAATGAAATAGTATCGAAGTAATTAAATTGAGGCGACGTTGAGATTTGAATTCGTGTTGGGAATGGGTGATGTATAAATGGGGTTTTGGTGGGAGAGTTAAGGAGGGGGGTCATGATTGAGATTGAATAATGGGGGGTGGATGGGGAGGGGAGTATGGAGTTACGGCGGCTTGGTTATGGGGTGGATTAGATTAGGAACAGAGGTACGGAATTGGGAAATGAAGAAGGGGGGTGGAAGAGATGGGGTGAGATAGATGAAGGTGTTGGTTTGGGGTGTGTGGAGGGTAAAGAGATGGTCGGGTCGGTGCAACGTATAGAGGGTAAAGGGGTGGTTTGGGATTATGGTGGGGAAACATGTTTGATGATACGTAGAGAGGGATAAAATCGTGTTGGAAATGGGGGGACCTATAGGTTGTTACGTGGAGTGGGCGGACGGGATCTTGAAGAGAAGGAGAAAGGGGAGTTATGGGTATAAGATGGGCTGGGCGATTTTAGGGGATAAGAGGGGAGGGGGGGTTGGTTGGAGGTCTGCAATTGTGTGAGAGGTAGATGGAGGGGATTTTGGGTGAAACTGTATAAATTAAATATAATATCTATATGTTAGAGGGATATAATTATGTATAATTGATTGTGTAAAAAAAATGGATGGAAGCGTTAACTGTAAATATTAAGTGCTTAAAAATAAGAGGCATGGTGGTTTTTTGTTATCCAGATAGCTAAAGTAAACATAACAGGTATTATATGGTAACTGCGCGTAACCTGATGGCCCAATGTTCTTATAAAGGGTATGTATTTGGTATGTTTCTCATATGTGGTAATACAACTATGCCAATACCTGTTGGTATGTAACAAACCTGAAAAAACTTTTTTATGTGTTAATTACTGGTTGTTACATACACTAAGGTATGTGTTCAGTGTGTTAACAAACTGGACACCCACACTTTACCCCCTACCCTAAAACAACTCAAGTAACCATATTACGAAACATATCCCCCGACCATATTGAAAAACATGGGTATGACACCACCATCCCACCCCCCCCCCGAAACCCTTACCATTTACCAACCCACTACACAAACTAAATTAACGCGAAAAACCACAATACCATTTACTTACTCCCAAATACCATACCAATAAACTATACAAAGACCCCGACATCTACTCACCATTTTCATTATTAGATATAGACAGTGGGAGAATGAAATAAAACTCGATGACTGTAATAGCGTGACGATAATGAAAAATAAAGATATATAAAAATTTTGAAAAAATTTGAAAACAACATTCAAATAGTTTCTCCGATGTTAGTGGGGAAAAGTATTGAAGGTGTTGACGCGCTACAATCATCGCGTTCGACGTTGTTTATGACGTACATCGTACGTAAACCTCGTCTATTAGTAAAACAGGATGCATTAGTCGAGGAATGCACTACACAGCGGTATTCCTCCACAAATCTCCATCTCGACTTATACCACCGACTTAGAAAACTCGAAGTTAGAGAGTTATATTACTCGCGATACAGAGATATTCCCGGCTGATGCGCCACAATTAGGAGAAAATCGAAAATTTGAAACTCATTATGAGTGGTGTATTATGCGAGGTAAAAACTGCATAATGGATTAGCGCATAGCCCCAAAGATAAGGAGTTTTACAGTATAAGAGAGAATGCGGCGATAGAACTAAGTCCTACTTCGTGTCCATCTCATGCTGACATCGAATGCTATATCGATGATAACCAAATCCATCGAACCACATGTACACATCTTATCTCTGCTTTAATGAAGTATGGCATGATCAACTTTAGGAAGATAGGCAAAATAAAAAGACGCGTCCTGGCAAGAGTGAGTGATTGTATTATACCCAAATTCCTCACAATTCCTCGTACATCAGGCTGCGATAAAATATTCAACAAAACATGATGGTGAACTCTAATACGCAGATCATTGCATATGACAGCTCGCACGATGATCAAAGCAAAATTTGAGAGAGAGTGCGAAGAAATAACGTTTGCCCCAAATGTAGGAAAACATTTGACGATGATAAGATTAAGAAAGTGCGCGACCATGATCACCATCACTGGTAAATTTAGAAACGCACTCTGTTCAAAATGTAATTTTTCGCTGAGGATGAAGCGGCGTACATTACCCGTCATTTTTCCATAATTTCAAGGGCTACGACAGCCATATGATAATAAAAGGAGGTTTAGGTCAAATGAAAGAGTGGAAGCTTGATGTAATAGCACAAACGAGAGAGAAGTTTATGGCCATGACAGCAAAAGTGCCTGTCGATAAAACTAAAGAAAATAAGACGGTCTATTTTGATATAAAATTTTTAGATTTCTACCAATTTATGACTGCATCACTGGCCTCTCTCGTGCAAAATCTAAAGTCTCTTCCACTAACACAAAATCTTAAGAAACAATATCCAAATCTAACCGATGAAGTCATCACACGGAAAGGAGTCTTTCCATATGCATATTTTGATGCAATTAGTAAACTCGGCGAGACTTCTCTTCCGCCCATAGATAAATTTAAAAATGATTTGACCGGTGCAGAATGTAAGACCAAAGATTATGATCATGCACAAGATGCATGGATAAAATTTGACTGCCATACATTTGGTGAATATATGATTGCCTACCTTAAGTTAGATGTATTTTTGCTGGCTGATGTATTTCAGGAGTTTCGACGAGTGGCATTAGAAGAAGATAAGTTAGATCCCGTCCACTTTGTCAGTCTGCCAGCCATGTCATTTAAGTCTGCTTTTAAAATGACTGGTGAGACCATTCATCTCTTACAAGATCCAGAGATGTATAATTTATTTGAGCGAGGAATTCGCGGTGGTCTCACATTTGTAAATAAACATAGGTTAAAATCAAAATTAGTAGGCAATGACCAGACTCATCTGAAGTATTATGACCAAAATAATTTGTATGGTAGTTCATTATCCAAACCGCTACCTCACTCTGAGTTTAGCTGGTTAGATGATAGTGAAATTCAACATTTCTCCAACCCTTCCAACATACTAGCAATTCCATATGAAGGTGATTGGGGATATTATTTTGAGATAGATCTAATCTATCCAAATAATATTAAACATAAAACCGTAATTTTCCACTCGCACCCGAATCAGGTGAAGTGAGTAAAGATATGTTTTCCGACTTTATGAAACAATTTCATAAAGATTTAGAATCATGTGACGGGTCAACCCGACTATAAGCCATTGCCGCAAACTTTTACTCACCAGTATGATAAAGAAAACTATCTAGTCCACTTTAGCATCTAAAAATTTTATTTAGAAATGGGTATGATTTTAAAAAGAGTTCACCGCATTATTAAATTTAGACAGAAAGCCTTCCTCAAACCATATATTGATAGCAACAGCCAGAAACGTGCACTAGCCCAAAATAATTTTGAAAAAGATTTTTATAAATATAAGAACAACAGTCTATTTGGTAAGACGATGGAGGATGTTAGAAAGCGCGTAAACTACAAACTAGTTAATGATGATCAAAAGTATCACAAATTGGTCTCATCACCTCTATTCATCGATAGAGACATTATCGATGAGGACCTTATAGGTGTTAAAATGATAAAATCTGAAGTTGAGTTGTGCAAACCCATCTATATTGGTCAAGCGTTATGTACTAGATTACTCAAAGCTTGAAATGTACCAACTCTTTTATAAAATACTAAAACCATGTCCTCTCGTTAAAGAGGTTCGTTTGTTGGGTGGTGATACAGATAGTTTCTTCTTAGGTATTACCACTCAAAAAGATTTAAATTTCAATGAAGTAGGAAAATCTTTAGAAAGATATTTTGATACATCAAATTATCCTGCTGATCATCCACTCTACTCCATCAAAAATAAGGCAAAACTTGGCTGCTTTAAGGATGAGACAGCAGGGAAGGAAATAGATGAAAATGATTCTCCTCCGTCCAAAAATGTACAGTATGAAATTAAAGGATAGCGACGATAGCATTAAGCGCGCTAAAGGCATATCAAAAATCCATTGTGCAAAATATGAAACATAAGAATTTCAGGAAAGCCTATAGAAATAAAAAATATAACGTTTGTCAATATGACAATCTTAAAATCTAAGTCGCATGAGATCAAAACTCATACTTTTAGGAAAACGGGCGCTTTCAGCATGGGAGGATAAGAGGTGCTGGCTAGAACACAACATATCTCTTCCACATGGACATCCTGACACAAACATACCACCAACCCAAAAGAATTAAACTCACACTACCACATTCAGGAGACGTCTTAGCATAATCATCCTTAACTTAGTATTTTGATGTTGATTTCTGTAGATAAACATTGTTGTTTTATGTATCGCATGAGATTGTTTTTTCCTTGTGAATATGTGTCCACATCTGTACATTCCCCATGTGATGACTTTTCCACTGAAAGACATTTTTCCTATCCCTGTATATTTCCACCCTTCACGAAGTAAAAAGACTTTTTGTATATAACAATGTTTATTGAAGTGCGCTCATGTATATATTTTCAGTGGATGTTGTATAAAGTCTATTGCTTCACATTCATGTACATATTTCAATAAATGTTGTATAAAGACTTCACTTTGTTTTCCGAAACACTAACGTTATGAGGGATTTAGTATCTTTCACATGGATGCACTCTTGTAAACCATTGGTAATTTTGGATAGCAATAGAGGGGTATAGTTTGTTTGACGACGGGATGATAGAAAATAGATTCAAACATCTTCTCGACTATTCCATATGAAGCGTCTTTATCATGAATGAAATCACGTAAAATGTATTCTTTTTTCTCACCAACAGAAATAGGTAGAATCAAATCACTTTGAATGTAAAGGTGCTGTTCATGTTTATCAAGTGTCATTGGTGTTTCTATACCAATCGTATGCGCAGCAGCAAACACAGTTTGTAGCATTGAAAAACCAAAGAGTTTTTTCAAATTTTTACTCAATTGACATTGAATGTCATCACCCAGTTTCAGAACAACGCGTTGATTTTCAATTGAAAACGAAATGTGGTGTGTCTTTACATCATATTTACTTTTCATCACATGCTTCAACTTCTGTTGTATATAAGGATTTACTACATGAATGAAGCTTTCAACTGTATGATATAGACGCGGCATTATATTGATAGCAACTTTAGATTCTTCATAAGACTGGTAAATTTTCTTGATGCGATCGCCATAGATGTCCACCCACCATTCATCATTAACTGAATCAGCTTTAGTGTGATATTCATGAGAAGCATACACCACACCGCTTCCAATAATAGGTGTATAATGTCTTACAAAATGACGCAAGGTTGGAGAGAAATAAACTGTAAGTTTGTCATTATATTTCTGAATAACCAACTTATTTTTGTCCGCCATAATTTTCTCTCCATACTTCTTACCCACAGTCTCATTCCATCGTTTTACTAACTCAATAAGTGATAAAGGTTGAACACCACGCTTTTTCAAAATGATGCGTTCTTCGCATTCTACAACATCTTCATCAAATATTTTAAATCTATAATGAAATTTGTTGATTCGATTTGAATAAACTTTTCTAACATTTGCAGTAGCAATTGACGTTAGATGTAGTCCATGACCAAAACCAAGATGTGGATAGAATTCACTATCCAACCTCAGCGTAAGACCTTTAGTAAAAGAATGAAAGCGGAGGAACTGTCTCCCACTCCAATGATAGATAGTAAACTCATAAGCTTTCTGATTTTTATTCTTCATGATGGAAGTATTACCACTGTTGAATGCCTTAATAATTTTCTCATTCCCAAATGGCTCATAAGAATCTGATTTTATCTGAATCCATTCATAGTTCCACTTTCCATCTGATGTTAAATTGTATGGGAACTGAAATGCATTATTCATCGTTATTCCATCATGGGTGCGAGGAGTCAATATCATTTCTTCCAAATCATTCACATTCTGAATATTGCTATCATAGCAAATACTAGAAACGCCAACCTCCCATTCACCTTCTAAATGCAGTGGGCGATTTAATTCTACTCGATAGTCTGATGGTTTATTTTTGGGAAATTTATTCATAGAAGCATTACTGGGCAAGTAGATTAGAAACGAGTCCTTATTTTCACTTTCCATATTATTCACATTGGAAAAATATATTAGCATACGTTTGCATTAACTCTTCATTCGGAAATGGAGTGTGATACTTGTCACAGCATCTTTATGAAAAGGAATCAACGCACCAGCATCGTCATAAATGGCAATATCAATTTGTGGGATGTAGTTTGATTTCAGCTTTGTATAATGCACTTTCTTGAAAGTATGCTCAGATAAAAATACTGCAGCTCTTTGGCTGGTATGGTATCATTGCTAGCAATGGAGCTTCAACATCTCCCACACGTACATCTTCACCAATATTGGAATATATCTGAAAATAGTTAATACGACGCGATAGCGACATGTCTGCGCTAGCTTTGGTTACAGTACCACTTTTAAAGATATTTTGGTCAAAACCCAAAATGTCCATTAGAGTTTTATCCATAATTAGTTCAATACCTTTTCCACTTATAGTGAGAGACAAAGTACCTTCTTTTTCAGAAAATGAAATATGTTGCTCATTAATCACTTCATTTAAATAAATCTACAACCAATTTAACCGAAGTAATAATGCGAGGCATCAACACTCTTGTTTCATGTAAGAAACCACCAAAAGGCTCTACACACTTTCTGTATAAAGATACGGCCCATTCTGTATCAAATTGATTTGACCTTTCACATGGTAAATGTTGCATATCAGATTTTCCATGAACAGCTGCAGAACGATGTCGTAAGAACTGATGAAAATCTTTTGAACAAACTAATACTAGATCATCATCATTTAATTTGCTTATTGCAATATGATTAGATGATTTGATATAAGTCAATGTTGCCACTTGTTTACCATCAACTCGAAGGAGATAATTAAATTTCTTCAATAATGTTTCAGGAGTCATGTTTGTCTTTCTTGGTTTAATCACAATCTTCTTCACCAACGTCTTCTCATTTCTTGGAATAAGATCTACATAATAAGCTTCCTCTCGATATATTAACTGTTTATGACCACTTATGTGGTAATTAACGTTAAAATTATCATAGCTTGTTAAGGCGCTAGCGAGGTAGCCTAAATCATTTCTTAAACTTGGACTTAAACCAACAATCCAATCTTTCTCAACTACATGATGTACATAATTATAATCATCATTGTGCGGAGTAAATTGGACAATATGTTTACACGCTTTATTCAAGAAATCATATATAAACTTTTTACATGATAAGAGATCTTTCTTTGGCCACTGTGGAATGTATACTCGGCACCCCTTTTCACATTGATAAGCAGCTGTACGCCTCATATTAATAGTCATCACCTCATGATCAAAAGTATAGACACAGTTGCTATAAACAAGTTGAGTGACACCCACTTCCCAATTTCCATTTAGCTGTTGTGCATGATCAATGGGAGTAGAAAAGAGTGCGGCTCGATTGCTAGTAAATCTCTTTGTAGCCGCATTGCTAAGCAAAATATGATAAAACGACATTTTTATATTGCTAATCTGCAACTTTGCATAACATCATGAAGACTTGGATTTTGGACTCTCTACAATATATCAGAGTTGATCGTGATGGAAACGTACATTTCAAAAATTCTCATGGTCATACATCAAGAGGAATTACATTAACATGGCGACAATTTGTCAACCTCAATGATATCATGAGGGATTTGGAATATTTTGAAACATTAAGATTCATCTCCTTGGGTGATCAAGTTTGGCTTCAACATTACAGAAATGAAATTCAAATCTACCATTCTCATTCCGCAAACTGTTTCTCATTTCGCAAATACAATTGGGAGAAGTATAGAAGATACATACATCGCTCCATCATGACATTTATTCGTCGTGAGTTCATCGCCCTACTATGCAAATCTTAATCAGACATGACTACCACACATCATGAGTTGGAAATTGGATTCCCTACAACGTATTGAAACGGATCATGATCGAAACGTCTATTTCAAAGATTCAACTGGAAATGTGAGAAGAGAGTTTGCTTTATCTTATCGTCATTTTCAATCTCTACATCATATCATGAAGGACTTGAAATACTTCTATATGAAAAGACATTCACGTATTGGAAATCGCATCTGGCTGCGCGTCAACAATCGGCGAATTCAACTCTATCATTCCCAACTGCATACTAACTTCACATTTCATCAAGGTAGTTGGGAAAAGTATAAAAGGAAGGTACATCGCTCAATTTACTCATTCTTTCATCATGAAGCGCCATCGCTACACCATCGTCAACATTCTCCGTCGCTTCAGACTCTACACCAAAATCGATCTCACAACATTACACCAACAGCTTCCAAACAGCAAGTATTACCCGGGCCGTCCTCAAATGTTAGTGGTGAAGATGAACAATTCACGGAATCTTCAACTCTTCCCAAATGGGACTGTACAGATTCTCGGCGCCCTTTCTCATTCATCGGCGCAGTCAATGCGCTTAGAGCTACAAAGACTACTACGTCGGATATGGAAGAGGGAGAGGTGTGTGATGTCGAATCTGACTGTGGACAATATGGTGATCTCTACTCAATTGAGTGACAGTCTATCATTTTTGAAGATTCGTACCAGCAGTTACAGTTTGTGTTATGAACCCGAACTTTTTCCTGCAGCTCTCATTAGTTGTTGGTTACCTGTGCATGTGGCAATCTTTCATAATAGTAAAGTGATCATTACTGGACTAAAATCTCATGAACAAGCAAATATGATCCTAGACTATCTCATTGAGTATGTACGTACCCAGCGGATTGTAAAATAAAAAACAATTTTTCCAACATGATGTTTTTATTTCAAATCATGATAGAACTTACAAATCATTTTTTCATTAGAGGATGGATTACATGAAAAGTTTTGAATAACAGATGCAAATCGAGATACATGTAAACGTTTTAAGATGAAGTACAGTACAAAAGCACCACACGTTGATGAAAGTGGATGTTGTAGTATGCGTTCATTTCGCTGATATTGACGCGTATGTTTTCTCAACCACTGCTGTGTCGGTATATTTGGAGGTTGAGCAAGAGAGTCAAATAGTTCACCACGTCGGTCTTCTCCAATAAAGATCGCTTTCCAATGCTCACCGCCTAAATTCTGTGAATGAGTGTTTAGCACAATAAAGATGGGATAGTGATTTACTGCAGGTGGTAAGGTATCGAGTGAATAGACATTATCGAAAGCTTTCAACGTCGCTTCGTCTGCATTACGCTGCACTTTAGTCTTAATATCGTCAGCAGTCAACCAACTCATTAACGATTATACTGAAGAATCACGTCACGATACTTTGTAATTTCAATATTTGAATCGAAGACTGCATAAATTAATACATTGATCGTCTCAGGTAGTGTTCTTTTGAACGTCAAATCCAAACGAATATTATGAGGCACGTTCGCTTGACGATAGGGTGCACTAATATCGCTGTCAGCAGTCAAATCAAATGCATAAATAGTATATCCACTCTTAAACTCTTTCATAGTCAGTCCGTTGGTATCATCCGTATTGTAAAAGCCAAAAACATCCATAAAATCAACATAACTGCGCATAAATTGATCCGAAGCAAAATCTGGTTTGTAGGGTGGACCAGGATGGCTCACACCATTAACACGTAAAGCAATTTCACTTAACTGATTGTGTTTAAAATTGAAAGGATTCTTCTTTATATTACCATTAAATGCATCATTTTCAACCATTGCCACCATGAGGAGCTTCGGCGCTTCCGATGGAAAGAGGCCATCTTTCATGAAACTCTTTTGATCTTTCGGAATTGTAAAGGTGAGAAGCTTTGTATGCTGAACGGGTAAATGGCATTTTGGCGGTTAAGACCTTCAGCATGCCCTCTAATGACACTTGGATTCGGTACTACTCGACGAATGTAAAGTGCAATATCTTCCACATGAATTCTAAAATTGTCAACTTTAGCAAATGCATTCAGCGCAAATTCAGGCTTATTCAATGTCAGCTTGAGTCGCATGCTGGTATTACACAGTAAAAACTTTGACTGTCTAAAGAAGTCTAAATTCAGCGGACCATATAGCTGACATACTCTACTATCTTTAATCATAGCAGATCGCTTTACAAAGCCACTGTTTGTTTCAACATCAAATTTTCCTGCTTCATCTCTGTACCATCCCATGGCTTCCATATGACTTTTTTGTGCTGCTGGATGAAACTGTGATACATGATTGAAATATGATTTATAGGGATAATCGCTTTGACCACCTTCCACCTGCTGCTCTCCAATCGTTAGAGAAACATCACGAAGTAATGTAGTCAATGGTAAATTGTTCAGTCCAACTTTATGTGCATCGTCAATAGCAGTTCCATCTGCTTGCTGAATTCTAAACCTCAAATCAAGCATCGCATAACTCAAATCTATGTAGTCATCACTACCACCAGGAATAACAAATTCAATGGGGCCAGCATTCTCAGCTGTTCGAGGATGATAATCTACAATACTTGAACTAAGAATATCTGTCTGTATGGCTTAAGTTTTACACTCCATGATTAGAAGTTATAGCAGCGTCGTCGTTTAGCGCCTGATGAATGATTAGAGCCTCTGCGACGTTTGCGTGAATGCCTTTTGACTGAAGATCGCACCTTACCAGCTCCGCGATGTTTCCTCCTTCCTTTATTCATTCGTTTAGGTGATTTCTTTCCTTGAGTAACACCAGCAATGGTCTGCTTCAATGTTTTTAAACCGCGTTCCTTCCCACGATTCAACAAACTGCTCTTAAAACTTCTACCTCTGGAAAGATCACTAGCAACATCACCAGCAAAGCCAACGGCATTACTTAAAACATTTCGTTTTAAAGATCTACCGACATTGGATATGAGAGGTGCTACAACAGATTTCAGTGCACCAAGTATGCTTCCTCCACGTTGGCGGCGAGCACCGATGTAAATTTGTCCTCCGCCACTTACATAGGAGGGTCGTGAATAAAATGAGGCAGTTGGATTCATAGCTCAAACCCTAAACATTGTTAGTTACAACTTTGCATGAATCACTGTCGATCACTTAGATGAAAGATGTCGGCACGACGCATCCAAGAGTTCATACTTGAAGGATAACCAGTCCATTTAACAAGACACCATTCTTCACCTTGCCGTTTTTTACATCGAATGATTTTCTCTACCAAATATGTTTCACTTTCAGTGACTACCTCAATCTCATCGCGGTAAAAGCTACCCTCAATTTCTTCATTATCGTAATCTTTCAACTTGTAGGTGGTCGGAGAGTCTTTTTGATTAATCCTTGATACTGTAAATACCTCCTCTGTCCAATTCGGAAGGTACCCTTTAGCAAAAACACTTTTCACTTTTGAGATACGAACTTTATCGCCAATTTTCACATCACTTTTCACATGAGTGCGTTTACGTTGAAATGATTCGCGCACTTTATCTACATTGTCAGCATTTACATCTACTGGTCTGAGTCCAATAGAACGATGGATAGAGTGATTGTAGGCATGGAGTGTATCTTGTAGAACCTTTGTCCAATTTTGTGTCAAGTTGGCAGTAAAATGTCGCCACAAGCGATTTTTTAATGTGCGATTAAAACGTTCAACGAGTGCAGCTTTATAAGCGCTCTTTACACTAAACAACTCAATGTCATGCCTCTCAAATAATCTTGTCACATGCTGATTTTCAAACTCTTTTCCTTGATCACTCTGAATTCTTTTTGGAATGCGACCTTCTCGAAAAATTGTTTGGAATGCTTTTGCTACTCCTTTCCCTTCTTTAGTTTTTAAAGGTTGAGCCCACGCATAACGCGAGAAAATATCAATGACGGTTAAAATAAAATTATTGCCCGAGTTATGTTTTGAAATGGAGGCAACATCGCACAAATCTGCTTGCCACTGTTCATCGATGTCATGAACAATATAATGGCGGGTGCGGTACTTCTTTTTCGCTTGTTTGTGGAGTGTATAGGTAGCCTGACCCTTTAACCATCGTTTCACTTGTGATTGTGGAAGACCACTCGCTTTTGATAATTTCTTGATAGATGCAAATCCTGCCGGATGTTTTACATCATAATAGATTGACTTCAAACGTTCAGTCGATGACGGCTGACTCTTTTTCCTCCTTCTCATCTTTTTGTTTTCTTGCCTTTCTACATTTACAACAACTGCAGCATTTAGCTTTAGCGGTTTTGCGATCGTGTTCACATTGCTTAGGGGTTTCATTATGAGAGCTGGCGCAGCAAGTGCAAGTGACAACGACATTCACCTCTGGCGGCTCATTACATGGCAAGCAACACATCTGCTTCATATTAATAGTCTGAGAACATGTATTTCCTAGGAGGAGCTGTTTTACGTTTTCCTTTTACCAGTTTTAGTGATGATGTAGATCTACGTCGAGTTCTTCCTCTTGTTTGCTTAGTGAGTGTGGGAGGGGATGTAGCAGGTGACGTCTTAAACCAATTTGTTGGCATTTTCATCGCCTGAAGCATTGGAGTAGTAGCCACTGTTGAATCAAGTTCTTTCAATGTCTCATTATTTAAAGCAAATTTTGGCACATTATGCTTTTTCAATAGTTTAAGAAAGTATGACCAACCAGGTGGAACATAGCCCTGACGGCGCTTTCTACGTGTTGCATACTGAATCAAGTCTTCATAACGTGAAGCATCAATCACTTTATTTTCATCTGTAATGATTTCTCCTCTATCATTTACATTGAGATGGGGTTCAATACTGTTGAAAAGAGATATGGCATGTGCGCGAGATGCTAAAGGTGTAGCAGTCGATACAGAGTCACGCATCTTATTCTTCAAGTTTTTCAATTGCTCAACAGTTTCCGATTGTAATAATACAGCACGATGTGGATCTTTGATGTGAACATTTTGCTGATAATCTATTTCTTTCCTATACATTTGATTTGCAAGAGGTTGCTTTACTTGCTGCATGGCAGTCAATTGTACATATTCATCCTGAGGAATAACAATCATGCGAGAATAAGAACTCATAGTTTGTAGATAATCATGGGAGTTTTCAAAATATCACTTCGAAATCTAAATTCTTCCGGACACTCTTGCGTAAAGTCAATGAATAAGTAACCGTATGGTTTTTCAGTAGCTGCTTGAAAAATTTCAATTAAGGCTTTTGATCCTCTGGGTGCAACTTGTCGCGCTAAAATTTCAAATTGACTTTTATCTCGCGGATTCTTGAAAATAGCATAATAGTGTGTATTCAGGTTTCGTGTACGAGCTTCTTTTCCATCAGGAAACAAATTTTGTGTAATATAGATGATAAAACACCTTTTATGGTGTGCTGCGCGAGTGAACATATCTGTAACATCTTTTGAATTCTTACTTTCTTTTAATAAATCATCCAATACAACAACATCATTAGACTGAAGTTTATCCACTGGAATAATTCCTTCATGTCGAATAAAGTTGCGACTTTGCAATTCCTGAAACAGCGACGGTTGATAAATACCATAACACCAAATCACTCGATTGATAGGTTCCTTAAACAACTCCCTTCTTTTATCCAATAAATTCAGCGTGAAAACAGTTTTACCTGCATGAGATGGACCTGATACAGTCAGAACTTTATCACATTGAAGTCTGAAATCCATTTTATTACTTTGAGACTCAACATTTGCATAATTAACGCTTAGAGCCAAAGATATTTCCCAATAGGTTGCCCACGGCAGGAGCTATCATTGGAAGTATTGCTGAAAGGAAACCGCCCTTTTGTGTTAGAGTTTTCCTCTTTCTTTGAAGGGCGACTTTAGGATTGGAGATGAAACGCAATTTCGTAGCATATCGCTTAAGTAACTTTCGTTGTTTTGGCGCTAATTCTTCGTCCTCAACTTCCTCACATGAGAAATAATTTCACAAATGAATTTATCGTTAGCATGTCGTATAGCATTGTATCGCTGATTTGCTTTCATTCGTCGGAGAGCTTGAATGGCTGAAGAAAACTTTTGACTTTTACGTTTCGTCATTTTACGTTTCGCCATTTTCCGTGTTAGTCTTTGCTAAAACCTATCTTTACCACATTTGCATAGGCACTAACTATTGCGACATAAGTGACACTCGAAATGAGCAATGTCACAGTGGTTACATTGGCAAAGTTGAATGCAATTACGTATGAAACAGCGTTGACAAAAAGCATGCTTACATCTCTTGAAGATGCGCTTTTCATTTCCATCCTTTCGCTTACATACATCGCAACACATAGTTTCACCGTTACTGATGTCTATAGCAAGTCTTTTTGAAGATATGAATTTGCTAGCCTTTTCTAAATAATAGACGCATGTACAGAAGGAATATACTTCGAGAGTGAGCAGACATAGCTCGAAAACCAGTTGTGCTACAATCAAGTACCACTGCATTTTCAATTTTTCTTTATGGAAAGTTGAATGTGAATATCTGAAATCGCTTCAATCACTAGACTGCTACCATGATGGTTAAATGCGTTAAGACGTTCAGCAATTTTTATCATATGTCTTTTAAAAAATTCTTCGGGGTGATCTACCACTTCCATTGAATAAGAAGCAAAATGGAAAGAGCGACTTTCCACCTCTTCCTTTCCAAAATGACTAAACTTAATTTTCGCAACTAATCGCGCCATGACAATGCTATCAGAGAATGTATTCATTAACTCTAGAAATAGAGTGCTAGCATCATCGACCACTGCTTCGATGTCGGTCTCATCTTTATGAAAATTTATCACATAATCTTGAACAGCTCCTTTTAAACTTTGCCTATGAAAACGTAATGTTCCGCAGTCGTTTGAGAAAGACATGATCGCCCTTTAACTAACCCATCCATTGCATGAAAACAACAACTCTTCTCATAGTAACATTTATTGAATAACGGTAACAAGCATGCATTATAAATCAATGGTTTGAAAGAGATAAAATAGATACAGCTGATAACTATCATACAGCGAGCAATGATAACCATACAGGACTTTGGCAGTGTTGAGGTAAGGAGGAAAGAAGCATTGGTTATGAACGTAGCTACTACAACGAACAGACAAAATAGGAACACACAAATCCTTAAAACGTTTCGTGACTTCATGATAATGTTGATTCACTCTACTATCCCAAGGCGGGAGCAAAATATCATCAATGATTAGATTGGGAAATACTTTCCTCTCCTTACCAGGATTATTACAAAAGATGCGTATAACATTGAAAGCAGCTAACCATCGTTTAAAGTCAATAAGAAGAGCACTCTCACAAGAAAAGCCATAGTCTTGCAAATATTTCAGATTAAGTCCATGAATGTGTTTTCTCGCCCATTGATCAACATTGGGATCACAGTTGGCATGTTGATGATAGACACTAACAATCTGATATGTCCAATTGTTCATAGCAATAGCACTGAGCTCCTGTACAGGTTCACCCTCACAATCCATAAAAATGATGATAGAAGCCTAAAACGGAAATTTACACATCTAAGGAAGCGTTCTATAACATATTACAAAATGAAGAATTACATCGATGCTTTTCACGACAAAATACACAAATGATATGATGGCAACGAAGAAGTAAAATGTATCTAATAAGACCACGTCTACGACACTCAAAGCACATAAGCGAATTGTCATAGGGTAGAGTTAGGAAAGGACTAGTAATTCTCCTTCTTTGATTTGCGTTTTGATGTAGCATTCTTCTCCGACTTGCGCTTCGTACCACTGCTGTTAAGGATTTGATCAATTATGTCGTCCACGTTGGGTGGTTTCGGAATATATAAAATGGATTCCATATGCATGGAGAGAGAGGCTATTTTATTATCCTTGTGTCGACCATAATATAGCCCATTCACTTTGAAAAGGATATCCCAAGTACCTTCTCCGAGCTCATCACATCTGATGGGTATTGAATGATCTCCATCCTTCTTATAGTAAGTACACCAATGTGATACCGGTAGGCAAATGTGATTACCATCCCAAATCTTTCTATAGGGAGTATCCTTGTCATCTCTCGCCTTCCACTCTTGAGCAAGAGGAGTAGGAATGTCCATATTTAATGTCACGTACTCCTCAATAATATCAAGTTGGTGGCGAATGTACGGACTCACGGGGATCAGTATGTAGTCCCCATACTGATTGTGCATTATCTTGACATCCGTGGAAGGGAGCATTCCCGTTTGGAGTACTACGCTATGATCATCATAACGCAAGGCTTGTTTAAATTTACGCTGTAGCGGTGTAGGATTATGTACCTTGGATGTTTCTTCCACTGGCCTCAGTTGTAGATGATCTGACCGTAGCGAACCTTGTAACGTTTGACCGCCATTTTGTCCTACTAGTGCAGCAGATGGAGTAGATGCCTGAAAATGAAAAAAGATTGTATTAAGTTTACGAGAGGGAGGGAAGTAGCGACTTACCATTTTAGTTGGGTAATAGAACAGGGAACTAGAGAGAGAGAAAATGTGCGTCCGTCACTCGTGTGATTCAACGATGGAATGATTCTCACTGTGGAAGGCTCGCTATTTATAAAGAAATGCTTGATTCTCATTGGATGATGATCCTCATTGGACAATAACATCAAGCTGATTCCAAATCTGGTCTCTGTTTTCCAATCCGATGCTTCGTTTTGAAGCTAGAGTCCAAAACGTCCCAAATTCTAACTCTGTCGTTTTTCACCAATGTCCCAAAATCTTAAATGGCGTCTCACATCTAAACGAAGACAGATAGGAACAAGCCGATTGTTTCACTGAATTTGTCTCACTCTTAGCTTTCAAACGAGCTATCGCACGACAAAATCCGTCCACTGGAAGCCAAAATCGAAGCAAGCTGTCCAGAGGGGGGGGGGGGACGTCAGCGAAATTTCAAAATTTGATGAAAAATGTTTTGGTGACGGTCCCAGGTCGAAATTCCACACTTTGGAAAATTTTCAAATTTTTACCCATACAAAGTCACTCTGACACTTAGGATTTTTTCAGGTAAGCGAGCTCCGACCTAAAATCTTGTAACCGCTCTAACTTTTGAACGAAGACAGATAGGAACAAGCCGATTGTTTCACTGAATTTGTCTCACTCTTAGCTTTCAAACGAGCTATCGCACGACAAAATCCGTCCACTGGAAGCCAAAATCGAAGCAAGCTGTCCAGAGGGGGGGGGACGTCAGCGAAAATTCAGAATTTGATGAAAAATGTTTTGGTGACGGTCCCAGGTCGAAATTCCACACTTTGGAAAATTTTCAAAATTTTACCCATACAAAGTCACTCTGACACTTAGGATTTTTTCAGGTAAGCGAGCTCCGACCTAAAATCTTGTAACCGCTCTAACTTTTGAACGAAGACAGATAGGAACAAGCCGATTGTTTCACTGAATTTGTCTCACTCTTAGCTTTCAAACGAGCTATCGCACGACAAAATCCGTCCACTGGAAGCCAAAATCGAAGCAAGCTGTCCAGAGGGGGGGGGGACGTCAGCGAAATTTCAGAATTTGATGAAAAATGTTTTGGTGACGGTCCCAGGTCGAAATTCCACACTTTGGAAAATTTTCAAATTTTTACCCATACAAAGTCACTCTGACACTTAGGATTTTTTCAGGTAAGCGAGCTCCGACCTAAAATCTTGTAACCGCTCTAACTTTTGAACGAAGACAGATAGGAACAAGCCGATTGTTTCACTGAATTTGTCTCACTCTTAGCTTTCAAACGAGCTATCGCACGACAAAATCCGTCCACTGGAAGCCAAAATCGAAGCAAGCTGTCCAGAGGGGGGGGGGGACGTCAGCCGAAAATTTTTTCTCTCCGATTTCGCTGGAAACATCCTTCCTAACCCAAAATTTCACGTAGATTCCGAATCTGGCCTCCGTTTTCTCATCCGATGCTTCGTTTGGGCGCTACACACCAAAACATCCCAAATTCTAACTCTGTCGTTTTTTCGAAAAATGTTGAAAATTTTTTCTCTCCGATTTCGCTGGAAACATCCTTCCTAACCCAAAATTTCACGTAGATTCCGAATCTGGACTCCGTTTTCTCATCCGAACACTCCTTCCACTCGAAACAACCCATTTACAACCCAACATTCAGCAGATTGCACCAAAAACATCACACACTATAGCCTCAACACTAATCCTGGCGGTCGGTCACGTCAACCCATACGAGACCAACACATCCGAGTCTCACACTCTGTCGTTCCAGAGGGGGGGGGGAGTCAGCGAACATGTTGTGAACCCACCTGGTCGGCACACCACGACAGACTCTGTCGTTCCAGAGGGGGGGGGACTCAGACCCGAAGCACCACGGCGGCCGACCACGACACTCTGCCGTTCCAGAGGGGGGGGGAGTCAGCGATGGCGGCCATCTTGCGCTATCTGGTGTTTGTCACTTCCTTACTACT